>CAJUYH010008771.1:0-14871 GCA_910591685.1 Galerucella tenella
ATTATCGGCATAGAAGTGACGTCACTCGATTCGGTACATGTGGCCAAGGGAAACTGTCAAATTTGTAAACAAACCAAAGTGCACGTTGAAGATTAGAGCAAATTATCCCTTGTTATATTACCCAATAAAGGATAAAGAAGAAGAAGAAGATTAGAGGTTATATTTTGGTTTCGTTGGAAGGTAGTGTCATATAATTAGATAATAGACAGTTATAGTGACATATTTATCTTTTATCTGTTATCATGAACGATACAATGTGGATACAATTCATGTTTATATTAACATTAACAACCTCAAAAACTCGAAATTTAGAGTCAACTAGCATTGAAGAATTGATCTGGCGTTAACATTTATATCTCTTTTTTTCATGTCTCAAAGAGAGGATAAGTACAGATATTAATTATTTTAAAGGAGTTTCTTGTTCTATCAAAACTTAGCGTTATAATATCGCTCAGAGGGATCATTTAATTCAGTACATGGAGAGCCATTCAAATTTTGCTGCAGGAAAATTTTGTGGAAAAGATGGAAAGGACGTATAAAACACTAGATTAGACCCTATACACAATATAGTTACTCATCAAATATTGAAAATTCTCCTAAATAATCCGCAATTCCAACCAAATATCAACAAATAATGAAAATTTCCTTTCAACGAAAATCGATAACGGTTACCGTGGGGCTCATTAGATCACGGTAGACATAACGATTCTCATCGACTTGAATTCGCGATATCGGACGGTGAAAAGGTATACAGAATGCCGCACATGCGACTTACCGACGGCTGTCGATAACTGAGTCTTACCGATACCGATTTCTCTCCGAAACGAGTTACAGAATAGCGCACAATTCATGTTTATATTAACATTAACTAACCTAACCTAACCTCGAAAACTCGAAATTTAGAGTCAACTAGCATTGAAGAATTGATCTGGCATTAACATTTATATATCTTTTTTTTTCAGGTCTCAAAGATAGGATAAGTACAGATATTAATTATTTTGAAGGAGTTTCTTGTTCTATCAAAACTAAGCGTTATAATACCGCTCAGAGGGATCATTTGATTCAGTACATGGAGAGCCATTCAAATTTTGCTGCAGGAAAATTTTGTGGAAAAGATGGGAAGGACTTATGAAACACTATATTACACACTATATACCCTTCAAATATAAAAAAGTCACTTAAATAATCCGCAATTTCAACCAAACATCAAAAAATAATGAAAATTTCCTTTCAACGAAAATCGATAACGGTTAACGTGGGGTTCATTAGATCACGGTAGACATACCGATTCTCATCGACTCGAATTCGCGATATCGGTCGGTGAAAACGTATACAGAATGCCGCACATGCGACATACCGACGGCTGTCGATAACTGAGTCTTACCGATATCGATTTCTCTCCGAAACGAGTAACAGAATAGCGCTCCAGAAATTGTGAATTTAGCTAATAATGGAAGAAACTCATTGGAGGGGCTAGTGGTTAGTGAGGGTATAAAAAAAGAGAAACAGAAAATCAGGACTAATGCCCTTCAAACTGAGAATGAAGAAACCGGGAAAGATACGTTGCGGTTCCTTTGACGAATTTAGTCGTATGTGAGATCAGGAATCGTTATCAGTCATTATTGTGATCAAAACTTTGCTATCGAATATAAGTGAGTGAGATAGGTTTATCCCAAGAGGCAAATTTAACAACAGATCGGATTATAGGACTTTTATCGGAAAAGTATGGAACTGAATCCATCCAAGTTGAAGGATTAAATTTAAAATATATTCCATTAAGTGCTTGCGGTGAAGTGATGAATATTCAAAGACCAAATGACAGAGTTTGGGAAAGAAAATGTACAAAACTTTGGATAATTTTTATTCAGAGGAGAATTAAGTTTATTACCATTTTAAATATATACTTTGATGGAATTTGAGTGCATTTTAACTGGTTATTTCATTTTTAATCCACGGAATAAGGTTAACCAGAAATGTGGGTAGTGATAAAAGGCCAAATATGAATGATAGTACAAGAAATTAAGCATTTTGACTCGAAATTTTCTCGTCCAGCATGGATTTACTTGAAATTTTCACCGAAGTAAAGGAATAGCACGAGGATCACTTCCTATGTCATTCCCTGTATGGTGAAACATCGAGGGTAGACATTTTCTATTACATTTAAACTACATCTCAATTTTGGAAAAATTAGTGAAAATAACCCCCCAATTACTCAAATTGAAATTGATCTTCACCCTTATGTGATTCTTCTAATAATGTATTATTAATAATTCCAATTTAAAATTCCTACTTGTGGGAACATTTTCCGTGATTTCGTATTTTTCACTCTTTTCTTCGAAAATACGGGAGTTACGAAACAGATTATGGAGTACTCAATTGTATCTTTTTTAATGACTGAAATTCACGGTAGATTTTCTGAACAGTAAATATTTGCCGAGATATAGCCGTTTAAAACCTCTATTCACGTGCGAACACCAACTTATTCAAGCCATTTGAACTGACCCCATTTAACAACTGATGGATCTTACAGGACACACTTGGATAGGAGAAAACATCAGATGAACTAAGAGATAGAAGGTCTGATAAACCCTTTTGGGAGCCGGAATCAGCGGTATCAACAAACTCCATTATCGTATCGGAAGAAATAGGCAACGCCAGAAGGAGGATAAAATTTGACCATCGTGAAGATCTAGAGGAGCTGAGATAATAAAAAATATTTCCAGAGGCCAGAACCAGGTGAGATCAAATGAATGTTCAGTCATACTTAGAGTTTCAACTGTCCTGAATGTCCCGAATGGGCTCAAAATAGTGGATCAAGACATGTGAGGATTCTGTCAAATGGAGGAAGAGACCTCCGTAGCAATGCAGAATGCTGGATAAAAGAGGGACTCACCTATACTGAAGCCTGCATATATCCTAAAATTCCTCCGAGAAATGGGTTTTCATGAGCTCTCTGGGACTTTCCTCAGAAACTAGGTAAAAGAAATAGGGTACAATAGCTCTTCAAGGTCTCAGTGAATACATAATTCTCATAAACATACCTGAAAATATTCTTCAATTCACTAATGAGGATCTATATTCAACTATTGTATAATAGTATATTACGTAACGTTTGTGGTAAGAAGCATTTTACGCTCGAATGTACGTGAGTGCGTAGAATGCTTCACAACACGAGTTACGTACTTCACTCTACCAACGACCTACTTGTACTTGTAATTTTATTATTAATAATACCTGAACAACATGTATAACATTTAATTCCATAATATTAGTTATCATAATAATTGTTTATAGTAACAGTACAGTTATTAAACACAAATCATGGATCGCTTCCTTTGCTTGTTGAAGTATAAGAAACAACAGTGTAACTTGATAGATGTGTTTGGTAAACTTTCCTCTCCATCTCTATTACTCTAGTTCTAGTACCAATGAAAGAAGCACATTAAAGAACTAACGTTCAATCATTATTAATAATATATTGTTGATAATCAAAAGTCCATTTCTCAATTATAATCAATACATACTTAGCCCTTTGGGCTTTTCATAGTTAAACGTGGCAATATCGAATGTTTTCAAATAGTAAATTTTGGATAAAATGGCGACGTTTATTGACAGTTGCTAAGATGTTGCTAGGAAACCGTGCGATCTACTTTACAGATGTGCGTTTTTTTACCGTGCGTAATAGACATCATTACATCGATGCCGACTGTGTGTTATTCGGGGACGTATATAAGGGGGGGTTTTGGGGGTTTAAACCCCCCCCCCAAAGAAAATACAATAATTTCTTATAAGCATACTGCCGCAATATTTGAATTACATTTAATACGAATTACGAAATACAAATAATATATTTTTCATCAATATTGGATCTGAAGCTTTAAGAAACTGAATTTCTAAGTACTTATAGTAGTTGCGCCTGCCAAGTGTGAAAAAAGTTATAAGTTCAGTTGATATAAGTGTTCCAAGAGAAACTGGAAGACAAATCAACCGCAGTAATGTACCAGGGGACACAGCTGAAGTTTACTATCGGCTGAACATATTTTACCCATTTATCGAACGAAATTGAAGCTTGTTTTAAGCCCCACGAAGAAACAATTTCGGGAATTTAGTTGATTTTACCTGACCGGACCCAAAATAGTGTCAAAGCAAAGAGATGTATTTCAAGAATGGGAGAAATATTTCTTAGTGAAGCTGAAAAGAAAGTTGTAGTGAGCGAGTATGAGCTTTGGCAGAGCCACTGGTGCAATCAAGAAAAGCCCTCTATTGCCTTAGAAGCTATGGATCGATGTGATGAACTCTTTTTCCCAACAATTAAGAAGCTTCTTCAAATATTGGCAACACTTCCAGTTTCAACTGCCACGCCTGAACGTAGTTTTTCCACACTTAAACGGCTGAAAACGTATTTAAGGAACAAAATGGGAGACGAACGGCTTAAAGGATTAGCGCTTATGAGTATTCATCGGGATGTGGCAATAGAAACAGATTCCTCAACAATTGTGAATAACTTAGCTGAAAGAAGAAAGAGGTTAAATTTACTTCTGTGAGATTAGTTTTCTGTTTTAATAAAAGCTTCAATTTTCAATCATCTATCATTTTTTCAAATGGGTGCTCCCAAGTTAATATACAGGTAACATCTCGGCTGGTATGGGAATGCGGCGAAGAACTTAGAAGACTGGCGACTCGGAACAGTGTAACACTGGAGTGGGTACCAGGTCACAAAGGAATCGCTGGCAATGAAAAAGCTGACGAACTTGCAAGAGCAGGATTGTCAACACTGATGAACGGACCCGAACCATCTGTGGGCATCCCCAGATGCTCCACTAGGTCATGGTTGAAAGGGTGGATAAAAGAACAACACAAAAAACACTGGAAGAATACACCCAGGCAAACACATGGGAAGAAATTCATGATATATATACATGGTTATAACCCTTTCAGCAGAAGGGAGCGAAACGAAAAACGATGTTTAAAAATACTTTTAGATGTAGCCAAGTCGAACAAAGGATTTAAAAAAAAAACATTATTTCTTTCACTTGAGAAATTGCTTTAATGTGTGGCACTCGATTTTTTTTGCCTTTTGCGGCGCCTTCAATAAAGCTTTCACCTTCTTAACCTATCAGATGAAAAAAACCAAAACCCCCACCCATGAAAAAGCTATAGCTACGTGACTGGTGTTATTGACTGATTAAAGGGGGAGTCATAGGTTAATTCATTCATGAATGTCTTTTTGTGGAATTTTCTGGAACCATATAAAATTTAAATAGAAATAATGGACAGAATTGATGTATTGATTGAATCACTCTCAAGCATTCATGGAATGGAGTATAGAATTCATACAATTCTCAAACATTACATTCACTTATTTCAATTTGGATGGTCCTGAATAAGTACATTAAGTCTCTACTTGAAAAATTCATTTCAGATTGGTGAATTCGGAAATGGGGCGGACATATATGATAACAAAAAGTTATTATTGTTCATGATATATACAGAATGATTTTTTAAAGCGATGACGTACTAAAAAAGACCAAGCTTCACGAATTATATTATCTTCTCTGTAAAATTTTTGGTCGTCATCATCAATCAACTAGAGGAGGGAAATGGAAGTAGGCAGTTTTTATCAGTTTTTACAGCTTTAACAATGGTTTTCAAATAATATAATCACTTCATCGAAAAATAAAGTGGATTTATGGAATAATGGATTCAAATTACGTCATGCATTAAAAATGAGTCTTATTGAACCTCAAATAACCAAAGTAATTGTTGAAAAGCAACTTATCGATAAATGATTTGGTTTAATTGAATTTATATGATGAACTGCGGAAAATTCAGCCCATAAAAAAGTTAAAAGAATACATCAACTGAGAGTAAATTCTTGGTGAAAATGTACTTAAAAATACGTTTCAGTATACAAAGTAAATAATTTATATAATATGATCAAAAATTTATTTTCAATAACTTAAAATTGTATGAGAATCGGAGAAGTTTGATGTCACGGGTAGTAGTCAAAAAGCATCTTCTTGGTTTTGGCGATGATCTTTCCAAAAGAAAGTAATGCTCAAATACTTTTTTTGAGATTCCAGTTAAAGTTGTCGGGATTGTCTGATTTTCATAGGACAAACTACATAACGCAGTCTGCCCAAGATTTGACAGTACAATACAATACATGGCAGTTGACGAAAGCAGTATGGCATCTGGAGCACAAAACAGTCTAACCTATAGAAGTGAAAGTCCAATAGGATTACTTAGAATGAAAAGATGAGGTGTCAAACCCATCCACCTGAAGCGCTAGCTGCAATTGAGTTGTTGAAATAGGCAAGGCAGCGGAGGCCGAAAAACAGACTAAGGGAAGAAGAATTTCAGAGATCGCAGTGGATGGGTTCAGAACCATTTTAAAGCGCATTTTTTCTATGGAAGTTTGTTCATTTGAAAGACTAATGCCCGATTTCACTAACCATTTCCTAAAATTAGGTAATACCTAAAACGAATCTAGGAATTCCTAAATGCAATTTATATTTCACCACGCGCTAAGTAATACCTAAGAGTGATGATATTACGTATTTCCCATCACTTTTTGATGAAGTTTTTTCCACTTTTCATGCTATTTTTGTTATAATTTGTTTTCACATTTTTCAATAATACAATACAAAGATTAGTAGAAAATTTCTTGAGGAAACATAATTATGACATCAACTTAGTTTTTCAATAAAACCAACGTTTTGATGTAATGTCTGTACACCCAGGAACGCAACACTTCACACCAACACCAACACTAAAGTTATTATAATATCATGAATTATCACACTTGATAACACTTACAGTACCTAAATCACAAATAACACAACAAATGGCAAAATGAAGCAATCAATAAAGGACATAATGGTGACAACAGCTATATGACAGCTATGATGAATTTTAAAATCTTTTCTTCTTTTCGTGCTAAGGGCCTTAGCTGCCAGGCCTGTTTCGACCCCTCAATTGCAACTAGCGCTTCAGGTGGATGGGTTTGAAACCTCATTTTTGTATTCAAGGTCATCCTATAAACTTTCACTTCTATAGGTTGGACTGTTTTGGACTGACTGCGTGGGGAATTAGAAAAGTTTCTGACTCGTATTTAAATATAGTTTGTCAAGGAAACCTTTTCTGTGACTGTAACTTATTGAAAAGTAATTGTCTGAAATTGATGTTCGCAGAAAGTTAAAACTGCTTGAAGAATATTGCAACCTAAATGGTTTAACAGTCAACATTGAGAAAACTAAAATCATGGCTTTTTCCAGGGGGGGCTTCAGTTTTGATCAAGGAACGTTCAAGTTTAAAGGTGAAAACATTGGCTTTGTAAACAAATATGTATATCTAGGTGTTACAATCACATCCTCTTGTCTTTTTCGTGAAATGGCTTCTGTTACTGCCGAAAAAGGAAAACAGGCTGTCGGAGCTATCATACCCGTTCTAGCTAAAGCTAAAATAGACACATGGCACCCTAGAATAAAAATGTTTGAAGCACTTGCTTTAAGCACCTTGTCGAACTGCATACCTGTTTGGGGTCTTCGATATCACGATATTTTGGAGCGTGTACAGACTAATTTTTTAAAGCGTGTGCTTATGCTACCCAAAAACACTTCTGATTGTGCTCTTAGGATAGAAACAGGACGTGTTAAATATCTATATAATATTTTCAAAATGACATTGAACTGGTTACTAAAAATTCTTTCCATGGAAGATAACAGATTGCCCAAAATATGTTTTAACCAGCGAAGACATTTGCTGTCTTGTGACGAAAAATTTAACTGGGCTTTACAAGTCAGAAATCTTTTTTATTTTGTTGATGCAGCTGATGTTTGGGAAAATCTTTCAGTTAATACCTTAAAACAATCCAAAAAAAAGCTTCTGGCAAGCTTATATGACAAACTTTTTAATGTAGACTGTGAATCTGTCTCCAGCTCTACTTTTTACTGCTTATACACCAACTTTTCTTTTTCCAAAAGCCCTAAAAATTATCTTTCTTTAAAACTTCCTATCCAGGTCACTCGCACCATAGCTCAATTAAGACTTGCTAACAAGTATCGCTTAAAATTTACATTGAATGGAGTTTCGTACGTTATTAACCCAAATGAAATATGTACTGTATGTAACAGACTTGAGCTTGAGACGATTGAACATTTTCTTTTTGACTGTCCGATTTTCACAACTATGAAACCTAATAACTGCGCAACTGTATCTAATTTGGAAAGTCTAGTTTTTCAATTAGAAAACCTAAATGTAACCTCGGCAAAAAGCATATCGTTTTATATATGGAATATTTTGAAATGAAGGGCATTTATTCTAAACGAATGAAACATTACTTTATTATCATTATTATTATTTTTTTTAACGTCTACTAGTTTTAGGTTCCTTTTTGTTTATATGAGTTCGGCTTTTTCCTACATTTTATACGGCACACTTTATATTAAGCATTATTTTTTTTTCTCTTTTTAACTATATACTAATTGTGTTTCTATAAAAAAGTTTTTCTTGTATTTTAGATTTTAGATAAGTCAATTTTTTTTGTACTTCCAAATCCTTGCTGTAAAACTTCTGTTTTTATAAGCAATAAAGATTATTATTATTATCATTATCAAGTATGCACTTGCTCAGCACTTGCTGGTAATGTTCACCTATCCCGAGCGTGTGTAAACGCAAATGGGATTAGGCTCGGAAGTTACATATTTAGAAATTTACGGACAGTGTGACAGGTATTTAGAATGGCAGCCTTCTGCAGATCGATGTATGTATTTTTGTGAAGACCTAGTTTGGTAAGGCTGTCTTGTAGAGTTTTGGGAATCAGTCCCGTAGATGAAACGATGATCGGTACCACCTCTATTTTCTCTGCATGCCACATCTGTCTTACCTCAATTGCAAGATCGGTGTATTTTGCAATTTTCTCGTTGTATTTATCCAGAATATTGTTATTATTGGGTACAGCAACATCCACCAGATAAACCGAGTTAGCTTTTTTATCCACAACTACAATATCAGGCCGGTTATTCGTCACCCGTCTATCGGTGATAATTGACCTATCGTAGTATAGTCTAAAATCAGCATTCTCTAGCACCGAATTCGGATGGTACTTGTAATATGGGGTGTAGGTGTTCACTAATCCAAATTTGTTGGCCAACTTCTGATGGATGATGTTGCAAAGTTGATTGTGCCTGCTTAGGTAATCAGTGTTAGCTAAGGCTGAACATCCCGACGTAATGTGTTGTATCGTCTCTGTTGTTTGTTGGCACCTTCTGCACTTGTCCGTAGCGATGTTTGGATCTTTCATGACAAATTTCTTGTAATTGTTGGTATTAATTACTTGGTCTTGAATTGCCGTCATAAATCCTTCTGTTTCTGGAAATAATGTTCCATCAGATAGCCACTTATTTGATGCTTCCTTGTCGATATGAGGTTGATTGAGGTCGTGATGATGTCGACCATGAAGCGCTTTCTGAGCCCACTCCACCTGTTTGTCAGAATCGGTAACGATTTCAAGTCTCATATCAGGGCTTACAAGATTTAAGGGGGAATAGTTTTTATCTGCTTTTGCGACCATCTCATGCAATTCAGATGTTTCAGCCTTGGCAATGAAGAATTCTTGGAGTCTAGATATTTGTTTGTTATGTAAATTAACTATGTCCACTAGACCTCTCCCTCCCTCTCTTCTTGGTAGTGTTGTCCTGATAACTGATGATGTCGGATGGTGACATTTGTGTTTGGTCATCATGGTACGGGTTGTTCTTTGAATATCCTCCAGCTCTGTCTTTGTCCACTTCAGAATTCCAAATGAGTATATCAGGATCGGTATGGCGTAGGTGTTAATTGCTTTTGCTAGATTTCCTGCGTTCAACTGGGATTTCAATAAAGTAGTTACCCTTTGAGTGAACTGGCTCCTAATTTTGATTTTTGCTTGCTTTTGGTCTAATAGCTTAGCTTGCTGAAATCCTAGATATTTGTAGGTCTCGCCATTTTGCATGGCAGTTATAATATTCCCATTGGGTAGTAACACATCTCCGTTAACGATTTTACCCTTCTCGATATTTAAGGTTTTGCACTTGTCTAATCCAAATCCCATTTGTATATCACTGGAGAATTTTTCAGTGATATTGAGTAAATGTTGAATTTGACGCTGGTTGGATGCGTATATTTTGATATCATCCATATATAAAAGGTGGGAAACAGTGCAGCTAGTGTTCCTGTTGGCTTTAAGTTTATAGCCGTAATCCGTATCATTGAGTAGATTGGAGAGTGGGTTCATTGCCAAACAGAACCAGAGTGGACTAAGGGAGTCACCCTGGAAGATCCCCCTACGGATGGAAATTTCATCAGTTTGGAGGTATTGGCCATTTATTTGTAAATGAAGGTTCGTTCGCCAGTGCTTCATCGCTGATTCAAGAAAAGTAACAACAGTGGGATGTACTTTGTAAATTTGCAGAACTTTAACAAGCCAGGAATGTGGAACGCTATCAAATGCTTTCCTGTAATCTACGAAAGCCGTGTGGATGTTGCGCTTTTCCTTTTGCGCCTGTTTCAGTATAACTGAATCAATGATAAGTTGTTCTTTGCAGCCTTGGTGATCTCGTCTGCAACCTTTCTGTTCTTCTGACAGGATGTTGTTTTGGTCCACATGTCTGTAAATACGGTTAGTTATTATTATTATTATTATTATTATTATTATTATTATTATTATTATTAATTGTAATAAATGCTTCGATAGGTTTTCTTCTCTTATACCTCAATTTTATTGTGTCATCCCTATAAGCATTTGGTCCAATTTTTTTAATTCTTGACCAAATATGGCATTGCAAAATACACGATCCTACGGTACAATGAAAAAACCTACAAAATATAATGACATTTACTTCAAGAAAGGAGACGTTAACAACTTGGTAAAGACTGGATACGATATAAAAGCTGCGTTGAGTTGAAAAAAAAAATTCAAAGTATCAGTGTGGCCAAACGAACTATTATTGAGAGATCACAGAACAGCGCCGAGCTGTTGTTTCACGGGAAAGATAATTCATCCAAACAACTCCAAACGTTATTAAACCGTGGAGAATATTAACACTCACCTGCTAATGAAATTAAACTAAAAAAACTCCAGAGCCTCTCAAAACTATTAGTAGAACTGTCAGGGGCAACTTGGGTCAACGACCCAGAGCTCAAATGGTTACGCCAATTCTCTCAGACACTGGCAAGCAAAATGTTAATCAAGGTTACCATGAGAAACTGAGGATGATGACGTTATCGAAAAAGCGGATTGCTGCGATTGCAATGATGATGACGATTGGACCTTCATCACCTTCATCAGCGCGTGGTCGGGCTTCAGCTAAGGAATAATAAGGAGAATTTGGAGAAAATAAACGAAGAGAAAAAATAAAAATCCTCATAGCGCAATCCTGAGTTCTTTATATATTATCAAAAACCTAATTATTACCATAGTGCTGGTTATACTTTTACAATTATACTTATTTCAACTACATCGCATTATGCTTAAGACATATATACATTTTTCAATCGATGCTCTGGTCCAGATGGAATTTTAATCATGTACAAATTTAGCCCATTGTTTTTCATCTCTTGCCATTGTTTTTGCTCCTGTCCATTTTTTACCTTTTTCTTGCATAACACCATTCTATGTTTTTTTCGGTCTTCCTTTCTTCGTTCTTTTTTGTAATTTTGACTGCCATACTTTTTCAACTGGTCTATCGTTCATTCTTTGTGAATGTCCCCACCAGCTTAATTGTCTTTTTTCAATAAATTTAACTGTTGATTCTATTTCAAGGTCTTCTCTTATTTTCGTATTCCTTAGTTTATATTTCTTTGTGACTCCTTCAGCTCGCCTGAGCTACTTCATCTCAACTGCTTATATTCGACTCTTTTGTCTCTTTGTTAATACCCAGGATTCACATCCGAATGTTAATATTGGCCGGTAAATTGTTTTAAATACATTTATCTCCGTTTCCTTGGAAATTTCTTTTCTATTTATGAATGTCGAATTCATCGTGTGATAAAGTTTCATCGTTTGTTTGTACTTTATTGGTAATTTCGACTTTCTGCCTTCCATTTTCTTATATTTCTACTCCCAAGTATTCATATCTTCTAGCTTGCTCAATTTTCATTCCATCTAATTGTATATTTAAATATTTTTGCTTCGGTCCCATAATCATCACTTTGGTTTTCCTTTGGTTAACTGTCATTCCAAATTCTTCAGATACCGTGCTCCATATTTCCATATTCTTTTGTAAATCCCTCTCTTTCCCTACCACATCCTGAGCTCTTTACAATCGATCAATAAATGAATTCACAAAATACAGTATCAGATTATATACAACTTGTAGAATGTACTTCAGTAATGCAACTATAGCGCATATAAAATGCTTTTTCATCTGGATTATCCCACCATGTATTGATCGCAAAACCTTTTCCCATTTTTTCATATTTTCATATTTTCCTTGTTCAAAGCCTCCATCCTCTAGTTTAATTATTCAAAGCATATATGATCCGATTCTTCATACCTATTTCAATTTTTTTCATCCGTTTCCTCGCCCATTAACAATGAACTTCATACTATGAAAATAGTGATTTATTAAAATTATTCACTCTGTACAGCGTTGACTCTTTGGTTCGCATAATAGATGGAACAAAAAAATAATGATTTAGGACCTTGTTCATTTTTCGGGTGACTAGTAGCCATGTTTTTTCCCTAACCAAAAATTATTTATGTTTTGTTTTCAATTCACTGCCCTTTCTCCCCTATGGAATATTATACAAAGACCAGTCAATGAATAGTTATTTGTTTTACCAAACAGAAGAGCACAAGATTAAATGACTGGTGTTTTATAGCCGAGGCGTAGTCGATGATAGGCCAAGGCATTGAATCTTTTTTTCTGCCCTAATTTATTCCCAAATATTCACTCAAAATCCGGAAAATCAATCATTTGGCCTTCATCCAATGTCATTGTCAAGTTTAATTACCAATTTTATTCAAATTATTATTTGGAACGTTGCATTTGCCTATAAATTATCATTAAAAAGCCACTTTTAATGTAGTGGAATCTACATAGCTGCAAAAGACATCTGGAGGGAAAGCGTGTGCATCTATACAGATAGCAGACAAGCACTACTAGTCATTGAAAGACCACGTATCATACCAGGATCAGTACTAGACTGTCACCTTGCTTCGGTTGAGGGGACAAACAACAATGTTGTCACACTGTCGTTCACTAAATGCCTTCGAAAGTCTCAAAGTAACCACGCGGCTGATTGAATGGCTAGGAGGAGGAGGACAGCAGCTCGAAACATTTTAAAACGTGCCCCGCGCTTCGTCAATACAACAGTTTCGATATCAGCCAGCCTAATGCGTGAACATACTTGAAATCAGATCAGAATGTATCTACATCTACATGTTTCATACAAATACAAATTCGGTTTTAGAGATAATCACATTGAATTATTCATATAAACGTCAGTCAGATTCTGTCGATGCTGCTACGCTTGCTCGTGCAGCAAATAGTATAAAGCTCCCTTCCTGCACCTGTGACACAATAGAAGACTTCGGTCCAAGTTGCCAACCCAAAAAATTTCACATTTTCCTACCCCTGGGGAAAGGAAAATTCCGGACGATTTTGTCATGTAAAGGTTCGTATTATTTATAAATATCTCGACTCTTCAAATTAGATATATCGATATTTGTAAAAGTCATATCTGATTGGCTGAAAGTTGTGTTGGAGCACCTGATTTCACGTCAATAATGGTAGCGTTCAGAAAACATAACATATACCTAACTCAACTGTTGATTGAGCGCTCACTGAGTAACTAATGGTTGACGTATGTCTTCTGAACGATCATTTTTTGGAAAGTATAGAAGATCATAGATAATCTTTAATGTATGTATATCACGGATTCACAGATTATATATTATGTAGAATACTCACATATAATCAAATAAATGAATACAAAACATTTTTCAATCATTTGTGAACATTTTTCGTATCTGCCAGGGCATTCTGTTCACATTAGCAAGTAGTCTTGAATCGATCTTGTCGATATACACACCATAGAGAAATATATTTTGTCTATGATACACACTCCGTTCACCAGATTTGGTTGTTTTGCAGCGACAAATAGTTTATTTTCTGATACCCATAAGGTGTCGCCTACATTTCTCCATCTTTCCTTGTCAAAATATCAAGGTAAAGTCCAGGTGACGTCGCTTAAAATCTGATCTGACCGTTACGCGTAGCGTTACGCTACGTTATGTTACATTGCTTCGTTATGTGCCTTGCTTGCGTGCTTGTGCCTCCTTAGTCTCTCTCTCGTTTACGAAGCAGTGATTCATAATAATATGCTCCTGCCGGGATTCGAACCCGGGCCGCCCGCGTGCAATGCGAAGCTATATTGAAATTTTATGCAAAGCTGGTATTCGCTGTGCTGGTGATCTACTTGAATTTGTTCGGATAAATTTTTACTATTATTTCCATAATTTTTTTCGCGCGATTAAGGGGTCTAGCACATTTACTTTGCGAAATACAGGGTGTTGAAATTTTGAAAATTTGAATGTTTTAATTCGATAACTTTAAAATGGATGGATAAGTTGATTTGACATTTGGCAGGTTGTTTTTAATTGTGGAAGGGCACATTTTGATGAAAATAGTAGTTTGTGCAACTAGTGTGGATATGATGGCCATATCGCACGCTGACGAAGTTTGAGTACGACGCCGTAGGCGGAGTGCTCAATCGTTCAAGTGCGATATGGACAATCCACACGAGTCGAGCAGCATATTTTTTTTACGACCCACTTAACAAAAAATCTAGAAAATAAAAATTTCTATAAACTGTAATATAACTTCT
>CAJUYH010008772.1:0-14871 GCA_910591685.1 Galerucella tenella
AAAAAAAAAAAAAAAGAGAAAGATGAAGCCAATGGGGAGAATATACCTAAAGAAGCATAGTTAGAGAAACAATGGGCCATATGATTTCTCGTGTGCTATAACTGCACCACGATATGCATTATGCATCACGCTGTTGGTGCACACGCGGTTTTATTCTTCTGAATGGTGCTACGAGTGGGAGTGTCATCGTATCAACGCCCCTTGTGGCCTGTCCTTCGCGCCTTGCCCGGCAGTCCCTGCTTTTTTACCATTTCCATCCGCAATAATTATTGATGACTAACCCATGTGGAACACCATTCATATTTTTTTATTCACGTCCCCATCACTTCCTCCAAATATTATAGCAATGCGGATCAATCGTTATATTGCGGTATACATTTATTATTAATAGGCTATTTTATTTGTTTATTTATTTGGCAAAAAGATTTATATAAATTGTAGTTGTGAGAATTTTTCAGTGTAAATTTAAATAGTTGTGCAATGAACACACTGTTAGAGCCATTCATGGAAGTTATTACAGCAATGACTTTTGAATATGTCAAATTTCATCATGCACGGCGGGAGATGGCGGTCTTGACCGATGCTAAACAGTCAAATTACAACTCGAACCCAGAATCAAAAAAGTGCCGAAGCTCTCCCGACCATCATTGCTTCAAGCGTCTACGGTTATGGATATCTTGTAATGAGCAACAATCAGCAAATATCTATTCAATTTTTACAATACCCAAATCATTCGTTGATAACGCATATACGCAAACGTGATCAAACAATAAAAAAAAAATATTCCATTTAATAAAAATATTAATTTCAATTGAAGAAAGATTTTTTCTCATTTCAAATGTTTTTATTCCACTGTAAATGTATACACATTGATTAAATATATTTGTATCAAACCAGTTGCAATATCGAATAAGAAAAAAAAAAAAAGAAAAAAAGAAACATGGAGAAAAACAATTGAATAAAACATTTTTAAATTAATTCTGCAATTTTTATAATTCGATATCTGGACGATCTAGATGCGCATAAAAATATTTATATGTACGTGATCGACTTTCTTATACACACATACATGCGTGTCGTCAGCGCGCGATGTTGCAGCGTGTAAAAGAAAGCGGCGGTGGGCGATGAGGAGAAGAAGTGAGGCGGGGCGCCCCCAATAACGAGGCAACCCCCCGTGGCCGAACTAATTCCCCCGGATGACTCGCGAGCCAGGGCCCCACGGGGGTCTGAAACAATGCGCGAGAAGCTCTGGCTCTATATGTGCTCGCGTGTTTAAACCATCGACATGGGAAGAGAGAGAAAGAGAGATAGAGACGCGCGCCGACGGCCGCCGCCGACGTTCCTTTTGCGCGCTCATCTTTCAGCCACCGACTCGATTATTTTGCTGATTCATCCACGCGGCAATACAAGGGTACCAGATGGAAGAAAAGAGAGAGAGACGGCAGTACACTCTCATCATCATCAGTCTACCATCGCTTAATCTTCATACCATTCAATATTTATAAATGCAATTTATAAATAATTATTCTCAAAGTTAAACTATATGAAAATATAATTTGAACAATTGACAATAAATTTATTTTCAACATTGCAGACAATTCGCGCAATGGCTTCACTAACTATTCTTCATTCAAAATAAAAATATATACAGATATACATATATATATATATATATCTCATATAATGAAGCGTTTACTTGTGCATGCTATCCCAATAATTTGAATATATACCCGGACAATGATAATAACAAAAAGAAAAAAAATAATAAAAATATACGGTAACGCATAAGGTTTCGTAATGAGATTTCGACGCCTCAGATGATGAACCTGCACATGAGGAATGAATATCGGTCCATTACGATGACTCCACATTTTCTCAACCGCCAACCTTTATATATATATAGAAATGTATATATGTACGAACAATCGTCATGTCATCGTGTTATTACGCCCCTGTCGAGCAATATACTCGCTGCATTCAACCAATCAACTTGTATATAGTAACAATAATAAATTAACATTTCTCTTCAATAATCTTTTCATATGTGTATATGTATACACATATATGATTACAACTAAATACTTTCATGAAAAGACTCGAAGCGCTATAAATATTCAAATATATATATATATATTTTTTTGGTAGAAGACAACTCAAGAGCACGTCCAACCGCAATATTTCGTCGATGTAAGCGCAAACGATGAAACCAGAGACCATATATATATATATATATATACTATGAGAGTTCTTACTACGTCTCCACCTACAAATTAATCGTAGATTCAACTCACGTCCAACTCTCAAGATCCGTCGTCGTATCGTTAAACATACTCCCTCCAACGTGCACCGTTACGACCTCTTGCCTCTTTCTGTACTTCATCGTCATCTCCATTTTCATCCTCCAACTCGCACTATCAAGCTATATACAGTTGAAATATATACAAACAACAGTACGTATCTCTCAGTGAAATCTAGACCCGTGGTCCAAAGTATATATAGATTCCAGTTTTTGGTGATGCATTTCCATTTCCCGTCTCCCTTTACATTCACACAGTTATATATATTTATGCTGTATACAGTGATGCTGAGCTGTTTTCTCTTGGAGTTGACGCGATGAATGAAAAATATAAAAGGAAATAAAACAAAAAGGTATTGGGCGTTGCATTGAAAAGAGTAGCCATCGCGGTGAAACCACGCTTGGCGTCATGTAAATCGTGTCCACTACTCACGGCTCACCCGCGTAGGACGTTAATGTATGGCAAACTTGCATTATACTGCCTCGTACCAGCAGCAACACAGCAACAGCACCACGTCATTGAATGGCACGTTGAAATATCAACAGGCACTTTGAGACAGCGAGGTGGACCTGATGTCGTCGTCGTCGTCGTCGGCGAGGGTTCCTTTTCGGCTGGGCAAACGTCAGGAATGTGGAAAACTTGGATGCTGGACGTGTGTTCACCAACGTTGTTTCGCGGCGCCCGCGTTTTACCTTACAATAAAAACAAATGGAATGAATGAGAATATGTGGAAGATGTGGAAGACAAGGACGAAGAAAAGGATGGCGGAGGGGAGAGAGGTGGATTCGACATCAAATAAAAGACAAGACAGACATTTTATATTCTCTCTTCCAAGTTCAATCTGAATCGCTTTTATTCGCTCACTCTTCCATCCACCGACTGTAAAAATTGCAGTTTGTTCGTTTTTTTTTTCTTGCTGTTTTTTATTTTTTTTTTATTTTTTTCTTTTGGCTTGGAAGTTACGAAGAGATTTTGGATGATAAGACATTGGAAACGCGAAGCCACTTGTGCCCCATCAACGATCCATAAATCCAACAATTTGTCGCTCATTCCTGTCTACCGTGTTTTCATCTCGCTCCATTTCACGGTTATTTGACTCTTTACATAATTATGACGAATCCGCAACCGAGTTGTAGATCGATATTGGACGAAACTGCCACAGCCGCAATTGCCACCTCGATCTATATAATTAATTTTTAATTAATTTACAGCCGCGGTGTTATTGGGAAAAAAAAAAACAAGAACAAAATTTGAATTATACTCAATTAAATTAAATCAAATCAAAAACAATAAATTGTCGAATTATTTGGATAACAGTCAGCCATGCCATTTAAACAACATTAAATATTTCTTTTTTCATTATTGAACCAAATAAAAATAGAACGAAAAAAACTAGCGTTGTATTCTCTCGCGCTAGATCAGTCTCTGAAGAAAAATAGTGCCGTTTAACAACCAGATGCGGTGCCTTTGTCGTTGGCTCAAAGAATTTTAGCGACGAAAACTCACTCTCACATTCGTTATATAGTATAACTATCTATATATGTATAAATATATATATATATATATATTCGTATTGTAGTATGGTGAAGAGTGTATGAGGGAGAGTCGAGTCACATCTTACGAGTGTTTTATTAGGAGCTAAGAACTCGCGCGGCATAGCCGGCGCGTTTCGATCATCCTCCGCGGATCGCATACGAAATAAAGTGTTCTCCTCCACCTATAACTTCTTATTCACTTTTTTATCCAACATTATACAATGATTTAATAACCGGCCTAATTAAATATATACCAATTGAAACAATTTTGTTACATTTTTTTTTGTTTTTTTGCTATTGTCATAGTAATTATGAAAAATTTATTAATGAACAATAATGACTGGCTGAATAAAGAGCGATAATCAATTGGAAAAATGAGCATTACATTCGCAATGTTTGCAAATTAAGTTGATTCAACTTGGACGTTTTATGTCGCGGATATTCATCACTCATGCATTCGTCAGGTAGAGACAAGACAGACGAGTGTTTTATTGCGAGTTAAGTTCCCGCAGACATTGCCCGCGTGTTTCACCGACTACTGCGGACCGCATACAAAATCAAATGTGAGTTATATATACTATACATATATATATACATATGTAATCTGACATTGAATATTACAGTTTGATGTTTAAAATATAATATTCACACGTCGTTTCATGTAGTACATTAAATTTTGAATACTTCTGTATTTATCATTCAATCAGGCGCAAGTGAAATCAGTATATCAATTAAATGTATCTTTTACCTGTATGGATTGAACTGATGGTAGTGGCATGAGGTAACTTATGGCAGATTAAACAACCATGTCTTTCACATTGTAACATAGTCACTCATGTAAAGTAATTCGTGATCGGCATAATTTTAAATCAAGTGTTATATCAGCCTACACCGAAACGAAAATTAACAAAGAAAAAAAAAATGACAATACAAAGAACGATACATTGTAAATTTTTGTTTTTTGTTTTATCTTAGAGATTTTTTCGACTTCATCGATTATTTAAATGATAGAATGCGCTCAAACATAACGTGTGTCATAATATAATGAAGTAATGGAAAATGTACGAGTATATATTTATTAAAAATAAAGATACAGTTGTGTGATACAGTCAATTGAAACAGTTTAATGGACGCACTATCTGCAGGATGACAGCGTATGCCATTATATGTGATTCGTATTGCTATGCATATATATGTATGAAATTTTATATCACATTCTCCGTTAGCAATTATTTTTTCACTCTTTTTATTCATTCATCCATTACATATAAATTGGAGAACCAAATAAATAAAAACCTATCCCTTGTTTCACTCACTTTTATCCGCACTCCTCCGACACATGTTCTCGGCACGTTTTTTTTTTTTTTTCTTCATTTTCTTTATTATCCTCTTTTTTCCTTTCTCATTTATTTTTTCATTTATTCATTCCAACACACTGGTATGCACACTGGCTTCCTGGCCATTATATACATGTATACACTTTCTTGTATACATCTCTCAAAGCAGTAATTTAATAAAACGCTCATTCAACTCCACCTATCGTATTACAACGACGAAAACTTATGTACACGCTCTTTTGTTACATACTCATGATTACGTGTATACAATTCTTCGGGGAAAATTAACGAGGATACACGGCAATACTCGACTTTCAGTTTATTATATTTCTCTATATATAATTGCAGCCTTATAAATAAGCATTAGCTGTATTCAGAACTGTAAATTCGTACCGGACTGATAACAATCTATTATATTAATAAAACCTAACAAATCGTTCAACGTAATACAAAAAACAATAAATTACAAACATATGCCATATTTTTCCCTTCAAAAAATGGAACGAAACCAATATTTCCTTATCACTACACGAACAAAAGTGAAAAGTACTTCAATATAAAAACAAAAATACTAAATAATTTTATTACTTTTATTTGGAAAATATGGCGGTTGAATAGAGTGTGTGTGTGTGTGTGTGTGTGGGTAAAAGTGAGGACAATGCGTGAAACGATTATCGGCAACTGAAGCTAATAAAAAATGAATAAATATGGCTTGTTGATATAGGAACGTAAAAGCGAATATATATATATATATATATATATATATATATGTAAAATTATAACGAAATCGCGATGCTCGCAGCACGAAGAGGTAACGTGGACGTGTCTCCCTCTTCTGTGTTTGGCAGTGCCTTTACGATCACAACTCCTCGATTCGTATATACGTATATAAATATATATACAAAGCTAAAACGGCAACCGGAGAATATCCCACGTATTCGAATGGCGCGGGGCTTGGGCGTTTAATGCATAAATATGTAAATAATGCACGGTCGCGCGTATTTTTCATCGGGTCCGCGGCCCGGACGGTGGCACCTAACTTATGGTCGTGGCTTCGGCAGGACCGGCTTTATGCCACATACGCCAAGGGAGAACCAACGGTCAGCACTCTTGCTCTTTCGAACAGACGTCGTTCTTCTCTCAACTGCAAATCTATCGTCCAGATACTATATGCATATATATTCTCACAAACACATATTTATACTTGTATTTATATGTATATACATATGTATATATGAATACTTACACTGTTATATCAACTTAAACCACCATATTATATGTATATATAATATATATGTACACAGAACTCACAAACACATACGCGTTTTAGAATATTTGATTCTCTGTGTCGATACCAAAATTCTCTCGCTTGCACGTGTCGACTTGTCTCGTGTTTATAACACTCGTGTGCCAACCACACACGCCAATATCATCTACCTATTCGAACAATATTTTTGTTAGCAATTGTAATGAATAATTTAATTACTTTTTTGTTTGTTTTTCAAACACCCAAATGCTGGGTTTTTAATTCAATTTAATAATGGAATAAATGGAATAATATTGAATAATTAATTAAACATATCTGTATTTGGTTTGATCACATGAATATTATTTTGCCAACGATAGTATTGAAAAATCTATACGAATCCCATGTCACACAAATAAAAATCACTTAGACTTTGGGATGTGACAAAAATGAATTGTTATATTGTCTTAACAGATGAAGGAGCCGCCGTGGCGGCTTCATATCCCAAATCTATCTCTCCTTACCTTCTTCTCTCAACTTTTTTTTTTTATATATTTATTTATATGTTTGTTTTTTCTTTTTCTTTTTATCATTATTATTATCATTTTTTTTCGTCTTCTTTTGAGCCACACTGCCCAACCGCCGGCATATTGTGTATCTTGAGATGGTTCTACCACTCTCCTCCTCTCTCCATGTCCCTTCCTTCTTCCCTTCACATTCAGTGTTTTTGCTGCGGTGCGAAGCACGTGTTTTGCCAGTTCCTATTGTTTACTGTATGATAAATGGCGCGCGGCATCTCTCACGGGTACACCGAGAGAGCTACGAAAATGCGCGCCTGTACGCGCGAGCGCGATACAAACCGTAAAAGACACTATATGTACACATGAACAGTGAACGCACCGCATATTGTATACAATTTATTTTTTTTTTCAACTTATTTCACGATTATCCTGCATTATTTTTATCGTATTCAAAATAGCAATCGATTGCCGCGACCAAATGATAATTCGACTTAATTCAACCAGAGATAAAACTAAATTACAACTGTTACTTGTTTGATTGTGAGTGAGAGCAATGCCGTTAGTTACATTAAGGGATCAGTCATATTTGCACAGCCACATACATATATATATATATATTTTTTTGTTTTTCTTAATGTTTTGCACGATCGAGCCGGCAACCGCGGGCGCGCGCGCGCGATACAACACCAGGGGGTCGAGTAAAGACTCGGCACACATAAGCATAAACATATAAACACTTGAATATAAGTTGGTAGCTTCTGAAATCCGTGGCTGATCCAGGGCCGATAGTGTTGGGATGCTCAGCGGGCAGTCTCTCCCTCTCTCTTTCTCTTTCATCTTTACTATAATCATACCGGCGTCCATGTAAATATATACCTACTGAAAAATCTCGCGCGAGGGCGCTCGTGACGGTAAAACTCGTCGAGAGAGGGCAGAGTGCGCGTGCAACGCCATTATGTTTGTCTCTCTAACCTATAAATATATACGATATTTCCGTGACTGGGTGGTGATATTTTGCCAGATATCGTACGACCAATATCCCAAATGGTTGCAATAATACGCGTGACCCACGTGTGGCAACGGCAACACAAAGTGAGATGAGCAATGGGATTGTACAGGGCAATTTTGCAAACAGTGGATTTAAGATGTATTATGTTTTATCATCAGTTGAAACCATCTCTATCATCCAACTTTCATGGGATATTTCACAGTGCCTTATATAGTCTCGCTTCAGAATATTTAACCATTGCCTTCTCTCAATCATTCTTATCATTCCCATGTGATCTTTATAGTTGGAAGAGGGAGGAATAAAGAAAAATACAGCCACAATCATTGAAGACAGTAGCTCGCTCACAGATAAAAATGATAGAAGAATAAAAAATAAATTGATGACACACGTGTAATTTTTATCAAATTGATATTAATATTTTCATGTTAATTTACAGAAACCATGACATTAATGCAAAAAAGACTATATATATATGCTTATATAAAATGATGTGGATTAATAATGCGATGATGTGTAAGAAAATATTACAACGAAGTGATAATATTCTGCGTTATGGTGTGTATATCCACTTGCGTGTACGTGGGTTTAATTTATCGACTCACAATGTAAAACGAATGCCACTATCACCATCATGAATTGAGGAGAATACGATATACGCGTGGGTCATGAAGAAATAGAAAAAGGTGAATAGGGCGCGGCAGACACGGAAGCAGTGAATTGATTGGCCTATGGTGGTCCGCCAACGCCGCAATGGAAACTTGTTGAAAAATCATTGGTATTTTTTTATTCTTTCATTTGGTTCTTTTTTTTTTTTTCTTCAAGAATGGTAGTAGAAATGCGACAACGGAGGGATGCCCTCATCGCATTTAGACACGATAAATCTACAGGGGAATTAATTGTCGTTCGCCGCTGTCCGAGTCCGGGTCCTGGTCCCATGGTCCCCAACACACTCTTCGAGCGTTCCCTTTTCTCGTTCTTCCTCTATCTTTGTCATTCACATTACATTGGTGATGCGAATGAACAGAAGAACTGAGAGAAAGGGAGAGAGCTTGGGTATTCTATGTGGTGTGCGTTCCCCTTCTCGTACCTCTCAAAACCTCCAGTATAGCCACTGCTTTAACTGGTTGACATCCTACAAATAAAATCAACTCCAGGAATGCTCGTCGACGACACGGGGCCCTGTGGGATCTCTTCGTGGGCTCTCTTTTCCCCGCTGTCTTACGAGTGTTCTGTAGAGGAACCAATGAGAGAGAACACACGAGGTAAAACATATCGGATGTAGTTGTTGTTGAACAAAGATGGTGAAAATACGAAAGTTGGACCTAAGGTAGAGGGATATATCGACGCGCGGATGAGAGGAGAGAGAGAAGAGCAACCGAAAAGGGAAAAAGAGAGGACGTAATATATGGTAGCCTTAAGACAACGGTTAGGTATACCTGCGCGCAGGAGTGCAGGGTAAACCTGGCGTATATAACTTCACCTTGCAGTTTAGTCACCAACACTTGCAAGTTGCGATTCAACTTGACGCATCTACGATGCCACACTATGGTTAAATGTATCTATACGGAGCACAGTTGACTAATGTTCACAGCGTTGGAGGAAAAAAAAATTGGCCACACCTGCATTTCTATTTTAAACACTTTGTAGTCTTTATATACTGACAAACATACACTGTACACATTTTAGTCAGTTGGACTTGATTAGTGTTTGTATATCTGTTGAGTTTTCGATTAATCAATTGTGATAAAGTTTTAGATAGGAAGATGCTCATTCCGTTGACCTGACAACAGTAAGGATTAGTCTATAGTTGATTTAGAAACATTCAATGATACAAAAATAAATGAATAAGTTTCAATAATATTTTGTATTTACAGCAAGACAAAAGTGTATTTATATATATATATATGTTGCGTATGGTTTGGGCAAGAGAGAAATGGCTGAATGAAAAAAACGATACTGCGATCGAAGTTGAGAATGTTGTTCGCCCGTAGAGTTTGTCACCATGGTACAACCGCATCGTACATAAAACCATAAAGGTCTAACGGAGCGTACACGGTCTCGTGCAAAGAACGTATGGGAAACAATGGGAACGATATAGATGGTAAAACACATAAACACTTACGCACACACACGTGAAATAAATTTTTATTAGATATTTTTTTGTGTGTTTCACCATTGGATTTTTGGCAATTAAATATGTGTAGGTGTGGTAGAACATAATTGAGCAATGAATTTTCATTAATATAAATATGTCAACAATACAATTGTAGAGTATTTTTTAAACGAGTCTTCCCTTACTTGGTAATGGCATCAACATGGTAGTTTAACAGCACATGCTGCTAAACGTGTCTGCGACTGGAGCAATATTGAATGACGCTGGTCAAAGTAGACAAAAAGGCGGCGGGACGGAGTCCCTTCAATTGGAAGTGGATGTTGCAAAGCCACCGGCGTCGCGGCATCCACGTCGGCATAATTCGCAGGTAACATCAACAACCACACTGTCCAATATTAAAACCAAAATGTCTCGTCCATATTCTACTTCATCTTTTTTTTTTTTTTTTTATTGTTTGCTGGCACACAAATCTCATCCAAAAAAATCCATCATAGCGGCAAATGTGTTGTGCCGACAGCCACTCTTTACCCTACTGCTGGACACTAATACATAACCAATTATTATAAAAGGTTCCAGATGCGCTCGCAAGCGCGCGCGCGCGCGCGCACCCGGTCTCGGTGGCTCCCTCAAGTCTGTCAGGAAACCTCCACTCGCCTTCGTCATCCAGTTTGTTTCTTCGCGCCGATTCACTCTCTCTCCCTTCTCGCTAAAAACATCTCTTCCAACTCTCTTACAAACTCCCAACTGCTTTACCTTCATCCGCTGCATTCTAAATCAACTTAAATTTCCACATGAGACTTCATTGTATATATTTTAGCAAAAAAAAAGAATTTATATACATATACATATATATATATATATATATAAGTACCTGTTTGGCAGATTGAACGTGAAGGACAAAGAGGACGACATCGGTATTTGAAATTGTCAGGGAATAATAGATTGTATTGTTTGCAATAAAAAGAAACAAAAAATAAAGATCGTTGGATTGTTCAAGAGTCCAAGCATCAGAGTATCAACTCCCATACGGAGCTGAATGCAAACGCTATATAAAATATATTATGTACATATATTTTGTGTATGTATGTACGTATGTATATATATATATATATATATATTGTTGATGCACGCACGTGTTTGTACAAAAGCTCTAAAGACTATACGAAGAGAGAGTCGATACTTAAATCACTCTGGTCACTCAGTCTAGCGGCGCAGATTGATGTAAAGCCGTGTTTTACATTCAATTCAATTGGACAAAAAACTGCTATCTGTTTGGGTTGCGCGAGGGAGCGCTTGGGTGCTACACATTGCCAGAGCGAACGAGCACCGCGCGTTCAACTTGAGCCTGCTATACAGCTTGCACATCGTGCCGCGCAAGGGGCCGCATTGTCTTTTGCCACTGGCGATTCTTTTTGGTAAATGCGCGCGCCTCCACTCTTTCACTCTCTATATTTGTATAGCCCATATGCATTTTTTATTTTTCCATCCTTTCATTTTGGCCCGTTTATTTCGTCGTTTTTATTATTGTCTCGCAAAAGCAATCTATTTTAACATGCAATCGTTCAAAATTTACTGGAAAAATATCGTATCTTATATGATATTGAATGACTAGGATTAATGAGACTTATAATACATAGTCGATTACAATTTATATCAAGATAAATTGTTCAATTTATTATTTGACTGTATTTGACAGAAAATGTTTTTTTAGAAGTGAAAAGGTATATTATAATTGATTATTATTCACTTTTCAACCCTTTCATCTTGTATATTTCTCTCTCTACCTCAAATCTTGCTGAAGTTGAGGTGGCGTACGTGCTTGGCAGTCCAGTGTATTGCAACGCCATTTGACGCAAATTGCTAGGGACCGCTATCGCGCGGCAGTCACGTTTCTGCTTTATTCTATAGAGTGCCCGCGCGCGCGATCGAACGAGCGCCCCCCTTTCCCTTTGGAGACATTCCACTACTGTCACTCGCGCGCATCTACTTGAAACCATTGCCGGACGTGTATAAGGCATGAAAGCAACCTATAGATCTGTACATATATTCTCTCACTATATACCTTACAAGACGTGCAGTCGATACTCACTTGAATCAGCCGCCAACTCTTCAACCTGTCAGTACAGTGAAGAACCAAGTGACCCGATCAGTAGAATTAACCATTTTCCTCCCAGTAATATCGCCAATATTTTCAAATAGTTCAAGAGTAAAAACAAATAAAATTCCCACACAAATATAATATCCAAAAAATGTGGTCGCTCTTGTCAATATTCACATTCTAATTCTAAAGTCGAAATGTGTTTTTCGAAGACTATGAACTTTCTTTGCTGCAGTAAATAATAGTTGTATTATATTTCGTATAAGCTACACAATGGCGATATCATTTTATTATTGTCCAAATAGAGACTCTGATAGTTATTCGGGGCGATCCTTAATTTGTATAATTTTCATTTATAATTCAATGTTTCCACGGTGAAAAGAATTTAATATTTTTTATAAAAATTGACGTAGGTGGTCGTATTGGTTTAATGTCACCAAATTTTTCGGGGACGCCTGAACAAGTAATGATACTGAGGTTATCCTCAATTTCCCCAAGCCCTTTGAGCAATTTCAAGATAGAGTATAGGAGAAATGCGGTTACGAAGGTAATAAGTATAAGGATTTAAAAGTGAAAATAAAATAGGTACTGATGAAAAGACTTTCATAGTGCAATAGTCAGACCATAAAATTAATGAATAATAATATATTTCACAAAGCCACACATTCATAACCACATGTTTCTACTATCATTATATCAAGTGCAATGAAATAATATGACAGTGGCGAAAATTCATGCGTCATTCTATATTGTCTTGTTTGAATGTTTTACGAGGAGTGGAGATGACAACTATTGATGGCGGAAACCTCTCGTCATTACTGAGAATTGAATCGATGGGTCCATGTGTTCTGCAAAACAAACACTCTTTTTTTTTTTCCGCATTCTTTTTTTATTTTCTGTACCATCCGTTTTATTCAGAGATTCGTCTTAAGTGTTGTGCGTGCGCCGTAGTGGAACGCGCGAGTCACAGCACTCGCGTCGAGATAAACGGCCAAAAGAAATGGGGAATCGTCATTCAAAGGCGTCGATCTGTCTCTGCCTCGTACACGGAAAGAGCGAAAGAACAAACAGAAGAGACGAGAGCTCAACAGAACAGAACAAACAAAGGAGACGAAGAAGAAAGACGGATGATATGATACGGAATGGGATACGCAGTGGATGTTGGTATAGAAGCGCGCGCAAAGTGGGTCCAACGCGTCCTTCGGTTTGTTCGACAGACCACGAATTGTCTCTGTCTCTCCTTCGTTTTCTGGACTGCGCGTATGGCCACCGTACACTCTCGTTGACCACACGATTTTTAAACTGGACCAGCCAGAGAATAAAACACGAGGGACACTAATTAGTGATTCCTGGAACTGAGAACACGACCCGTACCGTGCGGTCGTTTCGTTCGTGAGCGTGTATTGGCGGACGTTGTGGGCAATGTCCCGCCCGAACGATGGAAACCAATGAAACAAACGAGAAGTAAACATATAGTGTAATGGGTTGAAGGTGGTGGGAAATGCAAATAGTGTTGATAATTAAAAATCTTCATTTGTTATATTATTATGTTAATGCAACAATTAAAAATGTTTCATATTGATTGTGTTTATGGTGAATTATAATAATCTTATCAGACGTGAGAACGCATGTTGGACACGATATGTTTTTGATACGATGCTGAGACTGCTACCTGGACCCATCCATGGGGAAAAAGTATACGTGTGTGCGACCGGTCGTTTGGAAAAAGAAAGAAGAGAGAAAACAAAAAAATGTATTGAGGTATTTATTTATTTTTATTATTTCTTTTTTGTTTTATTTTTTATTTTTTTCTGGTATCGATCTTTCACTTATGTTTATTTTTTTTTTCTCGCAACAGACACACGGTGTAAATGCAAACCCTACCAAATCTGTTAATCTCCCAGGAAAACTATTGACCATTTATATATGTATATATATCTATACATCCCCTGACGAGACGATCGTTTAATTTAATTAAGACTTGTTTTTATTTGTGGTCAACTCGTTTGGGATATTTTAGGAAGCGAGAACCAGCTGGAGTCCATGGAATTAATTTATCCATTCAAGTCATCATATACTCAATTATATAAAGTATTTATAAAAAGACAAAAAAAATCGATATTGTTGAGTTGATAAGATGAAATTACATCAAAGAAAAAATCCCAAAAAATAATTTGTATTTATGTTTTTCTCACATTTTTTTATTCCTTTTATACGTCTCTAATGCAGTGAATTGCTTGAATTATATATTTATACTTACAATCAATTGTTAAACAAAAATATAGGGCATACATAATTTTATCAGCATACGCAGACACAATAATGTCAAACACGTCAATGGACATTTACGTTGAATAAGACACTAACGAGATGTGATTATGGGCGCATGCAACAGTTGAACAGATCAACGTACAGCAGCGTTTGTGTATATACTGTATATGCCATTGGGTGTGACGTCAATGAAGTGTATATAAACTATTATAATTTTTTTTCTCTTCTTCTCGCGTTAGAACGCACAAGAATCCATCAATTCTCGTATTAGAGATTGGAGAGTATACAGCGACCTCCCGCGACGTTTCTCATCTTCTCACTATTCTTCAATTTACCAAATAGACCCACAATCTCTACACTAATCGTATTCACCATCGATTCAAAATTGAATGTAAAACCAGTTATAGAAATATATTTTTTTCTCTTTTTTTTTTTTTTTTTTTT
>CAJUYH010008773.1:0-14868 GCA_910591685.1 Galerucella tenella
TCAATTATGGGAATATTTATTATTACTGAAAATTCAGCTCGTAACAACTGTTATTTCTTATGATTCTTATAAAAAATACAAGTACAAGTAGGTCGTAGGTAAAGTATAGTACGTAACTCGTGTTGTAAAGCATTTTACGCACTCACGGAATTACGCAGTAACTTTTCTATTCGTGTGTAAAATGCTTCTTACCACACACGTTACGTTATATACTAATTACCTACGACCCTCCTGTAATAAGTAAATAACACACAGTCGGTTAGGACTGTCTATCTGTATCTGTTCATAAAAAATAATAACAGATTTGGAAAGGTCGTAGAAAAATAAGTTCAAATGCACTTGTATCTGTAGAGTAGGGAGGGTGAGTGTGTAGGCTCACAGCACTTAGGCCACATGTGAGCCATTGTACATCCTCCCGAGGAGTTGTCCTCCTAGGTCATTGTCCATCATGTCCTTCTCAGAAAGGTGGACAGGTCACTGGGAGACATCTCCTTTATATCGGCAGGTGTAGGCCAAGACTCACCGAACACACACTCTCCCATTGACCTTAACTCCGGACACTCGCATAAGACATGCCTGACAGTTTCATCTTCCTGGTCACACATCCTGCATAGAGGTGTGTCCACTAGCCCCATAGTATGGAGGTGTTTACTTAGTTGACAGTGACCAGTCAGAAATCCTAAGGGCACTTCACTCATGAAAATGTATAGTTTTTTTTGCACACTGGAGGTCAATGTCGAAAAATTGTTTGCGGGATCACTTTTATTTAGTTATGAAATCAAACAATTTTATTTTGTAAAATCTACATTGTAATGTAGAAAAAAGTAAAAAGCCTCATCTATTCAATTCACTTTTATTTATATCAACAATATTTGGTCACCTCAATACAGTTGTCACCTCTGACTTGCAGCAAAATTCATGTCATTTTGTATGCAACAAATCTAAAGAATGCAGTAAAATTGGGAGCTGAAATTTAAACATAATATAACTTGGGCCTTTATCTTGGGGATGAGGTATTTTGGTCAAGTTTTAGATTATTATAAAAAAGATATAAGTCATCAAGTGATGGTGTGATGTTGGAAGCATAAATGTCTTGTAACTTTGTCTTTACAATATATAGTCGAAATTACCTACCTTGCGAGTTAATTGATTATATAAGCATTCCAAACAATCAAATAAAATAAGAACCGAAATAATTATTAAAGGATGACTTAGTACCTAATAGTGTTAGTTGTTGATATAAAAAAATATTGATAATCATGTAATGTGATTGGCTAACGAGAGTGAATTATTTGTCATTCTTCACTGGTGTCATGAATTTATATCATTATCATATTATTCAGCTAAATATGTAGGAATAATTTGTGCATTATTATATAGTCGTGTGAAAAAAACAAATTTCTATAGGTTATGTCACCTGATTTGTAGTTTAGACAAGATTGGCTTTTTGCATTCAGATAATCCCAATGGAATGGAATCTTGTTAGATTTTCGGCTTGGTTTGCTTTGCATATTTTATTATCATTACTTCTCAATAAATGGCAATTATAAATCTAGGATAGGTATAAAACTTCAAAATATAGAGAACAAACGATAATTATTGATATTCCTATATATTCCTAAATGTTCCATTTCATTGAATACGAATACAAGTATTGCAAATTTGAGGTACAAAGTGAGTTAGTAGGTAGTTTTTATATTTATTATAATACAGTATGTCTGATTTTCAACTGACCCCTCTCAATCATTCAAATGAATTATAGAAAAGAAATGCTAATTAGGTGCATGAGCTGCTATAATAATGTTTATTATAGCAATAAACATGCATGTCTGCTTATTTATTCACCCTTTTATTAAAAAAAACTCAGCAAAAATAAATTCATGCTTTTATTGAAAAGAAACGAATCAAAAATATTTTATAAAAATATAAACTAAATTATTATTACAAATTCAATATATTTGTCTTCATATTTATTAAAATACATGGCAGCTGAAGAACATCTTCTATTTTTCTCTTCCATTTCTCCTCAGAACAAAAAGAAAAGGAAAAGTTAACAAAAATATTGATTTTTTACAATCCTATACTCACAAAGGGGTGGTGACCTCTATTGACATATTGAAGTCTTGATCCATGTAGTTATAAAGATTGAAAAAATATTATTTAAAAATTTTCTATCAATAATTAATTCAGCAAAAATATATGAATAATCATTTTATCTTGGAAGCCATATTACAAATTTGATATACACAAGTACCTACACATCTACAGGAAGATAGCCACCACTATATTTTTAAATTAGTAAGTATATCTTTTGTATCTGCCATTTGTATTTACCATTCAGGTGATTGACTATAGATGTTGACTGCAACTGTGGAATCATATTGTCTGTAATGTCTCCAATTGAATTGCACGTACCAGGACCGCAAGACGAGTGATTTCCAAATACGTGGTGTAGCCCATTTCTTAAATCTTGTTTCAAGCGATCAATCTTTGGAAATTCTTGTTTGGCATGTTCATATATTGAAGTTTTTGCTCGTTTCATCGAAACTTCAATTTTTTTCATAGTAATTAATTATCTTCCTGCTAGTGTAATACTGGTATCCTTTTTGATATCCCTGAGGCGTTTTCCATAATTTTTCATGACGTGATTTATACATACTATAATATTCTTGTATACACTGGAGTCACCGTCTGCTATAAATTTATTATACCTAACACCATGCATTTTTTAACTGCAGTTAAATCCTTCTACAATAATATCAGCTTCCATTGCAGGAGCGGATTCATCCCAATGTTTGTAGCAGGTGTGTTTTTTTACAACTACATTGCCGTTGGAAGCTCTGGCACATATAGCACAAAACTTATTTCTTACTGCTATAAATAGTACTTGGCCCATATATTTTCCAATTATAGCTACCATGCCAGATAGCGCATTATAGTTTGTGCCATAGGATCGTTTACTCCAAGAACCATCCACATAGACTGTGATGCAAGGTGTGCCATCTAAACAAAGTTGTCTATTTTCTGTAGCCCTCTCTTTTTCTTCCATACAAGCCCTTTCCATGGATCTTACAAGAGAGGCTTCCCATTCATAAAACAATTTTGAACATGATAATCTCATATTATGTTACATAGCAAAAATTTTACATGTTTTATTTATTTGTGTTTAAAATTGTATTTACCTTTCCTATTTACCTTTCCTAGTTCATTTTCAATATTGTAATATAAGTTGGACTCCACAGCCAAAGTTCTGTTCATATTCATCCGATGATAGGTAGGTATATTATCCCAGGTTCTTCACCACTTTTTTGTTGTGGTGTGTATGTGTATGTGTGATTTTTTGGGTGACATTCACTGAGACCTAAAAGGTCTATTGTGGTAAAGACACTTCCAAATTATCAGCATCCATATCTGTTGTTAGGTATAAAACTTCAAAATATAGAGAACCGACGATAATGATTCATATACTATTTTAATTTCAAAATTAACCTATAAGTACAGAAACAAAGACGAAAAGAAAATTAGGTAAAATGAACATACTAGCTGATAAATAAATAAAATCATAATTTACTTATTGAAATTGAAAATAAATAAAAATACCTGCTGGCAGAAATTGTATTTGAAACCAAAACATCGAAACTTTGTATATTATCTCTAATCGAAACAGCTGACCCGGAGAGGCGTTTGTTTGAATGGTCAATTGAATTAAAGCTGATTTAATGCCACTAGCGACATCTATCGTAAATATTTTGAACTTAAAAATAGCTGGATTTTTGTTTATTTTTTGAGGTTTGTATACCTGTGAGGAGGCCCCTCTTAAGTTGGACTAGCTCTTCTGGTGTATTAGCTCCTCCTAAAAGATCATCTACATACGTTTGCTTTAGTAAGGTCTCCGCCGCCAAAGGAAAATCCATTTCATTTTGCTTCGCTAATTCCACCAGTGTTCTTGTTGCTAAGTAAGGAGCACAATTGGTGCCATATGTGACAGTTTGTAACTCGATGTGTCGCAGCGGTTTGCATGGGTCATCTCTCTGTCTTCCGGAGTGACCTTGATACATCTGTACATTTTTTGGATGTCGCTCGTCAGGATATAGCGAAATGTTCGACATCGCGAAATAATGTCGAATAATTCTGGTTGAACCGGGCTGCCTTTAAGAGTAATATCGTTTAAACTTAAACCTGAAGTAGTCTTCATAGAGCCGTCGAAGATCACGCGGTACTTTGTGGTTAGGTTGTCTTCTCGTACCACACAATGGTGTGGAAAATAATATCTATTTGGCGTGCTTGAAGCCGTGTCAGCTGATATTTCCTTTGCATGCCCCATTGACAAATATTCATTGATAAATGCTGTATACTCGTGTTTGAGTTTTGGGTCCTTTGACAATCTCTTTTCTAACGAGTATAGCCTCTGAGTAGCCTTGTCCAAGGATTGACCTAGACACGATGCAACAAAGTTTGATTTCAAGGGTAATTTCACCTCAAATATTCCTTCTTCGTCTCGACGAGTGGTTTTGGAGTAAATTGTCTCACATAATTTATCCTCGGGTGATAGGTGTTTCTTATTGGTTACTTCTTCTAACCTCCAGAATTGAGGTAACAATTCGTCCAAACTTTGATTTCGTGTGAAAAGAGCAACACTCAAGTTAGAAACAGCGTGTGAGGTGGCCGAGATACTCCCTCCAACTATCCAACCTAAATGTGAATTTTGCAACAACGGCTGTTGCTTGCCAAACCTAACGATTCCAGCCCTAATAATCTCAAAGTAGACGTCAGCTCCCAACAACACATCTATCTCGTTGTCGTTGGAATGTTGGCGGTGTCCGTTTGAGGTGCACTATTTGTTTTGTGTCCGTGAGCCTTGCGACCTTTGTCTTCATGGATCATTGTGTGATGCTTTCCCTTGCATACCCTACATCCTTTGGAGGTACATGCTGAAACCGGGTGAGTCGCGGACAGGCAGTTGATACATAATTTGTTTTTCATGATGAAATCCCTTTTTCGCGACATTTCAAGTCTAGAAAATTTGTTGCACCTATACATAGGGTGGTAAGCTTGTTCGCAGCAAATGCATTTATTTTTAGAGTTGGAAGCAGAGTGAAAACTAGATTTATTGTGACCAAGACCTTTCGATTTACCTTGCTCAGGGCTAGCCAGTGCTTCTAGAGCTGAACATCTTTTTTCCAAAAAGTCGATAAATTCTTCAAATGTCGGTAACGTATGAGAATCTCTTTCCAATTCATATGCCCTGTGCGTAACAAAATCTAATTTTGCGGAGATCATGTATTATACTAAAAGAAGATCCCATTCCTTTACAGGTACTCCTAAAGCCGATAACGCGTTATAATTTTGTTTGACTTTTGATATGAAATCTCTTAAAGCTCCTGGCGCGCCCTTTGCAATTTGAACCTCCATTAGAACCCTAATGTGACAGTTGATGGTGATTAATTTATTATCATACCTTTTTTTGAGTAAATCGAGAGCGATAGTATAATTTGCTGCCGTAATGCTTAAATCTTTATTTATTGAAAGAGGTTCGTCCCGTAAAACTGACTTAAGATATAAGAATTTTTGAACGTCATTGATATGCGTGTCAGAATCAATAAGCGCCGAAAAAAGTTCGGTAAATGATCGATAGTCCTCGTACTTTCCGGTAAATATCGGAATATTGATATTAGGTAATTTCACGTCAGGAGAGGAGTTTGCAGGCGTGGCAATTGCCGTTGGATAAATATGTCCTTGTTGATATATATTAGATGTGTCCGAAAGTACACCACTGATATCGCTGGATTTACTTTGTGCGTAAGTTTGAAGTTTACTGCGCAAAGATGTATATTGAGACTCTACAGTCGCTCTGTCAAATTCCTGCGTAGCCTCCTGCTCTTCTATTGAACATACTCGTAATCTTCGAAAGTCTTAACTAACATGTTTTCCCATATATTAACCTCATTTGTATTTAGATCATTACTATTTTTTCCTTTAATGAACGAATTGAGCTTCAACATCAGGTTCTGTCATTTTGAACGATTAATAATTTAATTGCAAAGGTTGAATAATCGTACCGTACCCTTTATATCTGAACAGAGAATGTACTCTGAATTAATCAGTAAGCTAATTTTATGACAGCAATATAAATCTCCTAACCTTATTCTTTGTTTTGAGGTCAATATAAATAATATATTTCGTTAAACCCTAACTACCTGTACTATTAGGCATTCCAAATCACGTGACCCAATATGGCGTCTGCGGGCAAACAACTGCCTTAAGTGTCATAAGAAAGCATTTAGTACGTGGTGAATAAATTGTTTAAGCGGCATTATCTCCAAAGTTGTGTGAATTTGTGATTGTTGATAGACTTTTTAAGATGCTGAGTGATTATTTAAAGACATTATTGTTGCAAAATCCAGATATTGGCAAGATTTACCTCGCTGAAAATCCAATTTGTTTGTTTCCTAGATGTGAAGTGAAATATTTGTTTACAGATATCAAATGAAGCTAACAAATCTGTGGCTTAAAACCGCTGGCACTGAAAAAAATTTTACAACATCCCTGTTGGAACGACTTCCACAACCAACCACAAGGCATGTAGTTGGCATTTTTTCGTATTAAAATGTAATAATACCACTATAAGTCCTAAATAATATAAAAAGGCACAAAAACAACAATCCCACAAAATTTAAATAAACTTTTCAACAGCACAATAATATAACACCAACAAACTATTTGCCCCCAGCCGCCATATTGAATTTGTTTTGACAGGTCATTGGAATGCCTAATTCTGTAAAATGTTTCAATTATTTTCCCTGTTAATAGTTTGCCTCTGAGTGAGCTAAATGCTGCTACAAATGAAATTGAATAGTTTTAACCTAAGATAACCTGAAATTATATAACCCTTCTTCAATGTGTGAGCCAAATGCTGCAACACGTGAAATTGAATAGTTTGAACCTAAGAGAACCTGAAATTAGATATATGAGCCTACTGCTGCAACAAATCTATAAATTTGTCAATTTTATGACATTGAAAACCTTAAACCCTGTATTAGAAAGAATTACGAATATGCACTTACAAATTCATTAATATTCTTCAGCGGGCTACGCAAGTTTATGTTGTATAGTTCCTAAACAATTTATTTTGTCAAATCAAACATTTACATGCACTAAACTACAAAAATTTTGTTGGTGTCCTTTTATATAATACAAAAACGATATCAAATTTATATAACAATGAAATCACCTCTCTTCAAAAATGTTCGTAGCCGCCACTGTTGTTTTGGCGTGGACAACGACCCTTTGTTGATGAATAATAAAATTGATATAAACTAAATTATCTGACCTTGAGTGCTGCCTGGTGCTGCCGACTGCTGCAAGTTTGTAGCTGACTGCGATGTTTGCTTTAAGGCAGAATATATGTGTTAAATGAAATTATCTGACCTTAATTGCACTTGATTGCCACTTCTTTTCTACCCTAAACTTCTCGACACTGCCCTTATTGTGAGTTTTACTGTTTTAGTTGTAAACCACTTTTGCACTAAAATCCTATACTGTGTGAATCCAGAATCCGGCTCGATTCTGACCAATGTTTGGTTGGTTGTAAGTGGTTTGAATTAACTGTTTTTAATTTTCACAATTTACATATTTATTCTCTTTTTGAAGATATATGGTTGTACATTTGGTATTACAAATATTACAATACATATTAACAAAACATAGTTTAATTTGCAAATGCAATCGACAGAGCGACTGCATTGAGTAGTGGACTGTAACTGACGCCTCGGGATCGGGTGTCGGCTTGCTCTTAATGAATCGAAAAGAAAACAACATAATAAAGGGGGAAGATGAAACAAAAGGCGGCATATCGCCGGCAAGGGACAAAAAAAACCAAAACAAAGCGGCGTTGCCACGTCAACAGTTGTATTTAAATTTGTGTGAACAATGTCAAATGAAACATAGTGCACCTAAAAAAGGTATTGTTGTGAGACCAATGCTCAGTTCCGAATTGAACTCTAGATGTCAAGTCGACTTGATAGACTTGCAATCACACAGGGATGGCGATTACAAGTTTATAATGGTATATCAAGATCATTCAACCAAATTTGTCCAGTTACGACCTTTAAAAAGCGAGAGATCGGAAGAAGTAGCTTATCACCTTCTCCAAATTTTTAAATTTTTGGTGCTCCCGCTATATTGTATTCGGATAATGGCAGAGAGTTCAGTAATCGAGTCATATCTGAACTATGTGGAAATATGTTAAAATAGTGCACGGAAAGCCTCGTCACAGTCAAACACAAGGCTCGGTTGAAAGAGCCAATCAGGACATACAAAATATGTTAACTGCTTGGATGCAAAACAATGATTAAACAAGTGGTCAGAAGGTTTGCCGTTTGTCCAATTCGCCAAAAACACAACTTATCACGAAGGAATACGCCAGAGTCCTTATGAAGCCCTTGTTCGAAAACAAACCATTTTGTATTCGAACTTGCATGCGTTTTGTGGCGTTGAGTAACAACAAAATACATTTACATATATTTCCGAATCTAGGATTTCATGGTCTCACCTGCCGCGCGGGCAGTATGTTCGAAAACAAACCATTTTGTATTCGAGCTTGCATGCCTTCACCCTACCTCCTTTTCTTATGTCCGAAGCAAGTTTGTAATAAGTAACTGAAAAAATCTACCAGTGTTCCAGTAAGTGAGCAGTTATAATTATTTAATAAGCTCAATATAACGTAGCCGTCGCTATAGAAACGATAAGTTAGTTAGTAAGTTGATTGTCTGTCAAGTTTGACAAATAAAATATATTTCAAGTTCCCGACTATTTTTTAATATAAAATGGATTAATGTTGTATCACAACTCATCGTAGAACCATCTACAATAAAAACACAAACCTCTTCCTCCGTTACTAAGCCTGTAATCGAGGCCGCTGGTATAGAAAGTAAGTGAACAACCAAACCAGCTTCAGGAAAAATATACAGTCCACTCAGCTCATTTCCCGAATGGAGGAGAGAAGTGAATGAAAAACAATCCTCCATTTTATGGTCTAATTCGAGCCGGATGCCAGTTTTAGTCATTCTTCAAGTGATGCCAGTTACGGTAATTCTTCGAGTGATGCCAGTTATGATCATTCTTCAAGTGATGCCAGTCAAGTCCCTTCTCTACTGCACACCATATTGAAACCAAAAGGTAGTATCTTTTAATACAACTCTGTCCAATTTCACGAAAACTATCTGATTAAAATAGTATCAAAACTATAGTGAAGTGCCGCTATTGAATTCTGCATTTCCCAGGAATATAATTTAATCAGTGCTTAGATTATAAGAAAAGTAGATTAGTCTTTTTAGAAAACCAGCTGTGGCCAAAATAGTATATTTTGTTTGTGTTCTGCTTTAATATGTTTCAGATGATGGGATATTAGAAGAAGTCAAATATTAAAACGTCAAGTTGTCGTCTGTTCTAATATGCGTGATTATTGATTTACTTTCTTTGATTTACTGATTTAAATTTATTGAATTTGTTATTGATTTACACTGTTAATTTTATTGTTCGCATTAGATGGGCCACAGCAATTCTGTTTAAGTTTTAAGTTTAATAATACTACAGAAGGTGGTTTCTAGGATCTAGAAGCTAGAAACACAAATAGTTTGCTCATTCAACTCTATTGTTCTTATAGTTCGGGAATTTACACCTAAACTTTCACTTTGTTCTGATAACCTTATTTCTAGGGGTTATTGATATTTTGTAATTTGTTCTCTGATGCCCTTATAGTTCGGGGGCTAACGCAATAACCTGTTAGTTCAACTCTATTGCTCTTATAGTTTGGGAGCTTACACCCAAACTTTCACTGTAATCTGATAACTTTATATATCGGGGTTATTCATAGTTTGTAATTTGTTTTCTGACGCCCTTATAGTTCGGGAGCTCACGCAATAATTTGTTAGTTGTAATATATTGCTCTTATAGTCCGGGAGCTTACACCAGAACTTTCACTCTAATCTGATAACCTTATATCTCGGGGCTATTCATAGTTTGTGATTTTTTCTCTGACGCCCTTATAGTTCGGGGGCTCAGAAAATAATTTGTTAGTTGTAATCTATTGCTCTTATAGTTCGGAAGCTTACACCCGAACTTTAACATTGCTCTGATAACCTTATCTGTCGGGGCTACTAATTGTTGATTCACTAGTTAAAATAAAAAAAAAACAAATATGGAATCTCTTAAAAAGAGAAGACGCAATTGTACATCTCAACTCGATCGCATAGTAAATTGGTACGCGGCCAACAAGGATTGTCGCGATAAATTCGAATTGCAGGCTCGAGTTGACATGCTCACTCGAACTCTAGAAACTTATATTGATACCCAAGATCAGATAGAAAATCACAAAGATTACAGAGATGAAGATGAAAATAGGGAAGAATTTGAAAATCGCATTGTGAATGTAATTAGTAACTTCAAACGAATCATAGAATCCGTTACTGTATTGACTCCTAAAGCCGATCCTTCTACTTTCCATGATCGTAACATAAAGCTACCTAACATACATTTACCAACATTCTCTGGTAATTGCGTGGAATATCCATCATTCATTGATCTTTTCAATGCATTAATTGGAGATAATTCTAAATTAGCTTCTAGATCTGAGAAATTCTACTATCTTAAATCGTACCTACGGGGCGAAGCGTTACAAATAGTGGAAAAAATACAGGTAACTGATGATAATTACGCGATAGCTTTGAACCTTCTTGAAGATCGGTATAAAAACAAGAAACAAATCGTCATAAATCATTATCAGCAGTTATTGGCTCTTCCCACTATACAAAAGTGCAATTCTCAAAATATGCGACAGTTTTGAGCTATACTAGATGCTTTGGATTCAGTTGAACCAAATAAGGAAACACTATTTGACTCGTTGATAGTTCACTTACTGGAACAAAAGCTCGATTTTAACACCCGTCGCGTTTTTGAAGAACAAGCTGAGGTAAATAAATTATCAACCTCTAAACAATTTTTCGATTTTTTGCAAAAACGTTGCGTAATCTTGGAAAACATAAATCCAGATTTACATCCAGATAACAAAAATGTTACCAAACACTCTCACCATACTTCAAAAAGTAACGCTCCTAAAATCTACACTCCTCAGGTGGCTCTTCACTCTAGTTCCACCGACAATCGTTCTACATTTTCGTACTCTAGGCCAGTCTCCATTTCTCACTCCCAACAAAGCTCTGTTAACAAAAACTGTGATTATTGCAAAACCAGTGGACATCGCATTTATAGTTGCAATGGTTTTCGAAATATCCCTGTTCCTGATAGAATAAATTTCGTCAAAACCAACAAAAGATGTTATAACTGCTTAGGTTTGCAGCATTCTATTCAAGATTGTACCTCCAAAGGTACATGTGCTACTTGCAATAACAAGCATCACACTCTTCTTCATCTCACTAATAGTCATTCAAGACATAGTCTCCAAAATTCTATACCCTCTAATCAGCATCCGACGCAAAACCCATCTTCAACTTCCCAAGAAAATTTGAACGCTCAACCCCAGCAGGCTACAGCCTTGTCTGCGCTGAACACTGCTGGTTCTCACATACTATTAGCTACCGCTAAAGTACACTTATATCCCGAAAACGGAAGGCCAATAGTAGCAAGAGCACTATTGGATCCTGGATGCCAAACTTCATTCATAATTTCCTCTTTAGCTGAAAATGTGAAAGAAATCTTAAAACCATCTCATCTGCAAGTGGCAGGTATTCTTAATGAACATAGTGTTATTAGGAAAGTGATGGATGTAGATATATACTCTCATCGCTCTTCATCTCAGAAGTTTACTGTTTCCTGTGCCGTGGTGCCAAAAATCACCTCTCATCTTCCTCAAGTGCCAATAAATTCTTCCAAACTGCTCATACCTTATGATATCAGGGCCAAGTTAGCAGACGAAGAATTTGACTCTCCAGGAGAAATATCGCTTCTATTAGGAGCTGATATTTACTATGAACTATTACTCCCTGGTGTTGAATCCTTGGGAAAAGGTTACCCTACTCTAGTTCAGACCCGATTGGGCTGGATACTTTCGGGAGCCGTGCCTCCCCAGTGTCTATCTGCTCTGTCTCGCTTTGCTCACCCCAGCTACTCTTTCCACACAACTAGCTTCACTCAAGAAGAGAAGCTAGAGCAAATTTTAGAAAAATTTGTAAACCAAGAAAATGGTTCTTACCATTTAACAAATTCCGAACAGGATGATCTGGCGGAACAAATATTTCAAGGCACTACCCAAATTCACCCTAATGGAAAATACCAGGTAGACCTGCCCATAATTCATCCCCTAGCTCAAAAAAACTTAGGGGAATCATTAACTCAAGCGCAGAACAGATTTCTGTCATTAGAAAAACGCTTACAAAAAAACCCACAACTCAAACAAGAGTACAACGCAGTACTTGATGAGTACTTACTCGTGGGTCATGCTCGAGTTATACCCCTTTCTCTGCACAACGCTTCTATGGAAAATAAATACTTTGTCCCACACTTATGTGTTGTGAGGGAACAAAGTTCTAGCACAAAAACTAGAATAGTTTTCGACTTTTCTGCAACCACTACTTCGGGTCTTTCTCTTAACGATATCAGTTTACGAGGGCCCCCCGTACAACCCGAGTTATTTGATATACTTACTCGGTTCAGGCTTTTTAGATATGCACTGACAGCAGATATCACAAAGATGTATAGGCAGGTGGCAATGAACCCCAAATATTGTTCTCTCCAAAATGTTCTGTGGAGGGACAATCCATGCGACGAAATTCAATGCATCGAACTGACCACTGTCTCCTTTGGCCAGAAAAGTGCCCCATTCCTTGCCTGCAGAGTACTCAAAGAAATAGCTCTACGACGACCTGACTTACCACTTGCTCAACAAACCACACTGCTCCAAACCTATGTAGACGATATTCTATCAGGAGCAGATTCAGAACAAGACTTAAAGGTTTTATATAATTCTCTGGTTAATCTTTTATCTCCTGCTCATTTCAAATTACACAAGCTGAGATCCAACTCAGAAAATTTCTGTAGCTCTACCTCTCAATGTGAAGCGACCGTCAAAGAATTCAATCCCGACGAAGCCCCCTGTAAAGTGCTAGGACTTATCTGGCAGCCTATTTCTGATAATTTTCAGATATCTCTACCTAAATTGCAAGAAATATACCCTATCACTAAGAGAAAAATATTGTTACATGTGGCCAAGTGTTATGATCCCTTAGGATTAGTGAATCCTGTTATAGTACAGGGAAAAATGCTCATGCAAAAACTGTGGTCCAAAGGTATTGAATGGGACCAGCCCATCACTGAATCCGATATAGTAAATGATTGGAACAATTTTCTATCAAATGTCTCGAATTTATCTTCTTATGTAATTCCTCGCTGGCTTATATTGCACAAAACTGTGACAAGATACGAATTGCACGGATTTTGCGATGCCAGCACCACAGCTTACGGATGCTGTTTGTACTTACGCACCTTTTACTCTGGTAACTCTGTCACTTCTTCTTTGATAGCCGCCAAATCTAGAGTAGCTCCCATTAAGAAAACGCTCACCATACCCAAATTGGAACTATGCTCTATGACTCTTTTATCTCAACTATTCACTAGAATTCACTCAGTTCTACAGCCTGTACTGACTATAAATGAATCTTCCCTATGGTCAGATTCTCAGATAGCACTATTTTGGGTCAAAGGATCTCCCACCCAATGGAGCACCTTTGTGTGTAATAGAGCGTCCCTTATTCAAACTGCTACGAAACAAGCAACCTGGAGACACATATCATCTGTCCAAAACCCCGCCGATATGCTGTCCAGAGGAAAATTTCAACCTGATTCTATTCATCTGTGGAAATCAGGCCCCTCTTTTCTCTCCAACCCAGAATCCGACTTAGACTATTTCGATTCTTTTTCTCCAATATCCAATCCTCCCGAAGAAAGAAAGCACTCTGCCTTGAATACTAAACTATCACCTAACCTCTGGCAATGTCTTGTCTTAAAATGTTCCTCTCTAAACAAACTGCAACGGACAACTGCTTATGTTCTACGATTCATCTATAATCTCAGAAATAGGGAAAAAGTGACGGGTCTCCTGAGCCCAAGAGAGCTAGATCAATCTAATTCTTTCATAATAAAACAAATCCAGACAATCTCATTTGTTATGGAAATTAAATCTCTGAAATTAGACAAACCCATTCATAACAAGCATATCGCTTCTCTTAACCCGTTTCTAGATGACAATCATCTCCTCAGAGCAGGAGGACGATTGTCCAATGCTGACTTGCCCTTTGAACAAAAATACCCAATATTGTTACCTTCCAAACATCATCTCACGATCCTGATCTTGCGCCATGAGCATAAACGATTAGGTCACGCAAGCCCTCAAAATGTACTAAATAATGTACGATTACATTATTGGCCCATAGATGGCCTCAGATCTCTGAAGAAAATTATTTATTCATGTCCCACTTGCAAACGCTTCAATGCTATTGCTTCCAGTCAAATCATGGCTAATTTGCCCAAAGAAAGGGTAACTCCTTTGCGTGCTTTCACCAACACCGGAGTAGATTTCGGTGGACCATTCTTCACTAAGTCCTCATCACTAAAGAAAGCTCCCTTAATGAAAAGCTATATAGCAGTATTCGTATGTTTATCCACAAAGGCTGTTCATATAGAGTTAGTTTCTGACTTATCTGCCGACTCTTTCTTAGCTTGCTTAAAGCGATTCATAGCACGTAGGGGACTACCATCAATAATATATAGTGACAATGCCACAAATTTTGTAGGAGCTGACAATTACTTGAAAGAAGTTAATCAATACCTACTTGATAATGCTCCTCAATTGGGAGA
>CAJUYH010008774.1:0-14868 GCA_910591685.1 Galerucella tenella
TGCGGTTGGAACAGACCTATAGTTAACCAGTTGGTGACCGTCCAAAATGTTATGATACAACAACCTTTTGAAATTAATCCATGGTTAACTATAACAATGGTTTAACCTGCCGAGTTACAACACAACCTTAAACTGTTTATTATTGTGATATTTTGATTGGGATTAATCACAGACCTGCCTTTTTTCCATTTCTTCCAACGTAATGTGTTAGAAGAACATTAACAATCGATGACGCACACTAAAAATGTTATTATATGAACTTTAACCTTACATTACATTTATTCCGACCATTAATAACAGAAGCATTCACGAATTCTAAGTCCAAGGATTGGCAGAACAATAGCGACCTGGATTAAACAGAGCGCCTGAATATTCCCGTACTGATTTAGGGTAGAACAAAGATACACTGCTTTCTTATGTGCGAAAACAAAAGGTTAAATTTTCAAATATATATATACATATTCTTTGAAAGTAAAACTCAAAACGTTAATGCCCAGCAACCCGAAAGCCGGTCGCCTGTAACAAAGTCGCTGGGAAAACAGGAGATTGTTATATATACATTATTCCTCAGGGTAAATGTAGTTTTGAAAACAAAGTATAATCAGACCCATGTTCTGGTTTTGCGAACTAACTGGGATAATTTATTACCTTCAGTTCAACTATTAGATATTAAATACACTTAAGGTTTGGTTGTTTGGTCGCTGTGAATAGTTTCAGGCATCGATTCATTACATAAATTAATATTAAGCAATGAATGGAAAAAATTTTAGGATAAAAATTAAAGTCATCCCACGAGAATCTTTTGCGGGTGATCTTATTGCCCCGCATCCTTTCTGTATGTGCAAAAAGTGCATCAAAAACGGAAAAACTGTCTGGAGAGTGGTGGACAAGGTCAAAGACTTCAACAAAGAACCATGGCTAAAATTGATGGAGTATCTACAAAGCCAGAATGGAAAAAGAACCAGGATCTGAGTTGGATTCCTTGCAGCCACAGTAGATGCAGAAGCACGTTAGAGTCATTAGATTGGCAGACATAAAGGAGGGAAAAACCACAACCTTCTAAATACACAGTGTGGAAACCACTTATGGAATAAAATTCTTTATGTCATTATTTTAGAAAATTATAAAAAATGCCGAGACACGTCTACTTTTAAATTGAGTTGTGCGTTATGTAAACATGAATTTAAAAGTACAGGGTACAGGTACACGCAGGTATGCCATAGTCGGTGTTGTTTTTTTAATGAAACACCCTGTATATTTGCATATTTTTGAAATCCTCTTAATGAATCGATTCCAACCAACTAAATAATGTATGGTCAATTATGAATTATACAGGGTGAAATTTTAAAATTAGTATAATTTATTACCTACACTTGAAATATTGGTACTTTTTTAAATTAGCTAAATATGGATTTATCAAAAATCTAAACTAACTAATTATTAGACGTATTTGTATATTAAACTGCTACGCCCATGAATTTTATCATGATCACCTAAAATTTACCTAAAACGCCAATAATTAGACAAAATCGGTAAATAATGTGGATTGTTTTAAATCGGTAAATAATGTGTGGATTGTTTCCTATTCTGTCAGTTGTTGATGTGTTGACAGTTTATACTGAAAAAGTAAAATCTTTGTCAAACACTCTTTTCTTGTCGACATAACAATGAAATATTTAACTGAGACTAACCGAATTGAGATTTTAATGATGATCGGGTACGGGGATAACTGCAGAAGTCAAGTTGAAGTGGCAAACTTATTTAATCACAGGTATCCCGAATTGCCTAATATTTCACAAAGTACTGTATCTAAAATTCATGCACAATTCAGAGAACTTGGACATGTCAAACCATTGAAAAGAAAACCACACTTCGTTGAAGATGATGTGAAAGTGGATATTTTGTTAAGTGTCGAAGAGAATCCAACTTCAAGTACCTACACGTCAAATTGCCCGTGAAAATAATGTTAGTTATACAACTGTTCTAAGATATCTCCATTAAGAAAAACTTCATCCCTACAAATTAACTTTTGTGCAGGAGTTGACAGAAGACGATCCAGATCGTAGAATGGATTTCTGCGAAAGATTGATGAATAAGCTGAACAGAAATGAGATGACTCTTGGTACCATTTTTTTTTCTGACGAATCAACATTCACATTGAATGGAGAGGTAAACCGACAGAACTGTAGATATTGGTCAGCAGAGAATCCTAATTGGATGCGTGAGACACATACTTAGTACCCTCAAAAGGTGAACGTTTGGGTCGGTATCATAGGCGACTATAGTATTGGTCCTATATTTAGAGATGGAAATTTCACAGCTAAAAAATATTGAAATATGCTAAGAAATGAAGTTATTCCTGCGGGCAAACTTATATCCCAACGCAATAGATCCTAGCTTACCGAATGAAAATGTTTGGTTCCAGCAAGACGGGGCAACACCCCATTATGCTTTAATGGTAAGAACTTATTTAGATGAAATCTCCCCCAAAAAATGGATTGGACGGAGAGGTACTATTGAGTGGACAGCTAGATCGCCAGACCTTACGCCGTTAGATTTTTTTTGTGGGGTTATCTCAAGAACAAAGTATTATGCAACAAAACCAACTAGCATTGTAGACCTCAAGTTAAGGAGGAGTTCTATAGGAGACTGTGCTATTGCCAACAACTAGGTGGAGAACATTTTAAGCATTTATTTCAATGTATTAAAATCAAATACATCAGGTATTTTATGTATGTGTTTAATAACTGTAAAAATAGTTTGTTGGAATCGGTTCATTAAGAGGATTTCAAAAATATGCACATATACAGGGTGTTTAAAAACAAAACAACACCGACTATGGTATACTTGCGTGAATCACCCTGTACATTAACATTTATGTTAACATAACGCACAACTCAATTCAAAAGTTGACGTGTCTCGGCATTTTTTATAATTTTCTAAAATAATGACATAGGTAAAGAATTTTATTCCATAAGTGGTTTCCACACTGTATAAAGTCCTTGAGATCTTGGCTATCAAAATTAGTCACAGGGTATTCGGACTTCCACAATAATTATTGATCTGCGGCATTTTTCATTGTTTTCTGTTATAATCCATGAAAAATAGCCGTCCAGCGCGAACAAAGATAAAATTGCAACAAACAAAAATTAATAAACAAAAAACTCAAACAACACATAAAGATTAGCATGATATTAATTAAAATTTACGTACGCACGCCTTTTTCCAGTTCGTGAATGTTTCCCGAAATATTTCCGCGTTTGCATTTTCGACTGAAACGTGTTTATTTGTAACCAGGATAACAAATCATTCTGGAAGCAATCCGTGGCAGTTAGAGAAACGATTTTTCACAGGTGATTTAGTTAAAACGGGAAGGAATAATAGATATCTGGGGAACCCCTACATGAGGATTAAACTTTGGGGATTCGAGTTTTCATCGTTGTATCCTTTCCAAATCCTTCTACTGCAACCATTATGATCATTCAGAAACCGTTCTCCATTCCAAACGGTCACATGCAGTATATACAAAAGTTTCTGGGAATATTGTAGATGTTCCTGCTTTGTGAAAATATTAAAGACGAACCTATTGAAGCAAAAAGTAAAACAGCACAGAATACTGTAAAATGAGACCGTTTATTTTAAATTCCCCGATAATAATCCTGTTTATACGTTTCCGAACATATATTTCCAGTTTATCCTTTCGTAAAGTGGTTCTTCGATCTGATTTAATGTCCGCCATTTTAATTTCCGCTGTTAGCAGAATAAAGGACAAAAATAAATAACATGAATCGTGAATCATGAATTATGTACTTTTCTCTGAATGGAAAACCGAATTAGCGACAACATGCGATTCCCAAATTATTTACTTTTTTTCAGTTGAAATAAATAAAAAATAATGAATCTGGTAAACAGGGTTAACATGAAGTAATTGCTTGAAACAGTGCTTCAAGGATAAGCTTTCTCCACATCCTTGCGAGTTACACAGCATTCCAGAATCCTAGGTCAGAGCTACTGGTTAGAAGAGAAATATTCACCTAATTGGAATCCTGCCGATAGCCTAAAATTCCTCTGGGAAATAGGGCTGGAGGAGCGATAGTCTGAAATACTCGAGCGCGTCAGATTAAGATATTGGGTGTTTTGAGACTAAATTTAACTAATCTGACGGTAAGACCTTGACGCCGCCGAGTTATAGGGTCGCGAACTTGTAAAAAAACGTTAATCCGTCATTCTTGAGCGCGATTTTTTATTTTGGAGAATATAATCTTAAACTGCCGGTTTCCGCATGACCGGAAGTGTGGACGAGCCATTTCGTCTTCCGAAAAACGCGTTGCGACATATAAGTCGCGAACGATACATTTTACAAAAAAAAAGTTTAAATTAAAAAAAGGTAATTTCATTTTACACAAAAAAGGTTTCTTCACATTTTTGTCCAAAGTTAAAACTTTTGGACTTAAAGCATCATGAAAACTCAAACTCAAACCGTTTTTTTGAGTATATTAATATCTCGAAAACGGAGGGTATTAAATACATTTATATGGAACAACGATGATTAAATTATGTAACTTTTATCATATTATCTCAAATTTTTGTTTCCTAAAGCTTCTCGACACTTTTTGTGGACTCGGAAAAAGTTACGCGTATGTATACAAAAGTATTATTAACATGTACAGTTTCATTTATTTATATTATTCAATAGCCTGTTGATCCTCAAATTATTTTTTGGACGTACCGTAAGCAAAACGAAGTGAAGAATTGAAGCAAAAAAGAGGAATGTGCCTTAAACATGTAATACAGACCTTTTTCGGTCAGATTAAGAGAAAGTCAAGGAAACATTGTATTCTGTGTAAAGTTTAATTTAAAAAAAATGCAAAGCGCTTTTGGCTGTTAAGCCATCATCAGTGCAAAATCAAATTAAATTTAAAATATTCGCCTACTTTATATCAAATTTATTTTACTATTTCATTTCAGAAATTTACATATTTGTTTTGAGACATTACCAAATTACATAAAAGTTAATTCTGTGCTCACTTTGTATAACTTGATTTCTATGTTCACTTTGACTGCCAATGGTCATAATTAAATTTAGATTCGTTTTTTGTCAACTTCGAATGGATGTATTGTCACTTCAATTTCCGCTCCTCAAACACAGTTTTTGGAGGTTATAAACTAAAAATGAACAAAAGCTAACGACAGTGTACCCCAAATTGGGGGAATATTTTAAATTTAATGTGATTTTTAAAAAAGTTTTATAATTGTTTAGTTAATGTGTTGTTGATTTTAAATTTTAAATTGGTTTCTTGTATTATATACTTGACGAGTAAGTAGTTCTTTATTAATTTCTGATTTTATAAAATTACATCTTTTATTACTTACTTGCAGGTATTGCACTGATGATGGCTTAACAGCCGAAAGCGCTTTGCAGTTTGTTAAAATTAAACTTTACACAAAATACAATGTTTTCTTGACTTTCTAGTCATGTGTACGCAGCTATAAAGATATTCAGATTAAGAGAACTCACCAGCATTTTTGTCAGATTAAGAAAATATGCTTTCAGGATACCGAGATAAAACTCCCCTATAAAAATCTGACGCGCTCGAGTATTTCAAAAGAACTTTTTTTTGCAAGTTCAAAAATTTGTCGTAACTTATCGTCACGCCGAAATCGTCAGTTTTTTTAAAGGGAGCTTCCTTGGGGCCTACTTAACACCCCTTCTGAAAATCTGACGCGCTCGAGTAAAATTTTTTTTCGGATTTTTGACAGCTTGTTTTATTGAAGCTGTATAATGTTGTATAATAAATATTGTATAGCACTCAATTGCGTTGCATTATAAAACATTTTTTAGTTGTATGGTGCCTAAATATCCTATACCGTTCCATTTGACAATAAAATATTGCTTAAGGCATTTCTTTGGGATAAAACTGTTGCTTTATAAATCGCCATGTTTAAATAAGCAATTCTTGTACCGCTTTCGCCGCCATTATGAGCAATTGAGTTGGAAACATGAAACTATATTGAAAAATGTGATTCAATCATTATTTAGAGAATTATATTGTAAAAGAATATCCATATAAAGTGATAAACTATTTAAGTAATGAAAAAAAAGTATTTTAGAGTATTCTATTTTACTATTTTTTTAAATATCTACTTGAAACTTAACCAGAATTGAAGCGCTTCATTTTCTTGCCAAATATATACCTATAATCTATCAGTAAAATTTGCGGCGCATCGAAGTTTGTGCTATTAAACCATCCAAATGAAATTATAATTTTTACTATCGATGTCCGCCCAAGCGGCCCAAGTCGGTTTGATAAATCTCCATTTCTACAAATGACATGTATGATGCACGTTCAAGCTGAAATATAATTTGGTTCTGATATAGGGAAAAATCACGAACCGCGAGATGGCGCTGCGAAATCCAAAATGTCGGATCGGAGGGTGAACAACAAATATTCTGTCATTTGATATAAGCTTCGTTTTCGAAATTTTTGTGTTGTATTGCTGAATTTGTGTCATAAGATATCTATTAATAATGCCTGTGAAAGTAGAGATATCAATTTCGGATATTCTGGATTGTTGGTGAACGTGTTCGGCCAATTAATGAAGGTGAGGTTCCAACGAAAAAGTTATTAAAAGCTTATATATGAGATCTCCAACAATATTACAATCCCCCATTATAAAACTCAGTGAGTCCTGGATTTGACAATGTTCCTGTAAAGAAGGATTAGGAGGACACTGCAAGGATATTATTACTACATTGATTTATATTAACAGGTAAATAAGTTTTCTCAATTACCTAAGAAAGCAAGTAGGTAGATGATTTCAAAACCACACATCCCTGTTTGCCTCCTCTCTTTTTCATGTTTCAGATATATGAGATGCTAACACCAGTAAGCTGTACTGATCTCTGGCTCAAAAATAGGGAAAGGAAAAAAGACATAGAGAGAATCAGTAGGCAAAAACCATTTTAGTCATTTAGTCACCCAGGAATTGAAAAAAAAAAGAAAATACAATACAACAGCTGAACTGAACAAAAAAAACTTTAATCTTCTTGCCTACAGTAAGTTTTAGACAATGAAAACGAACAATAATTAAGTCATTTGAATATGTGGAACATCAGCACTTTTTTAATACCTGCAGGTGTAGGGGATTCTGCTTTGGCAACATTTTTGGGAATATATCGTCAAGTAAAAGAACAAATGGGTGCACCAGTGTATGATTCAAGAAATAAGGAGAAGTTGTATAATTCAATTTTAAAATGGCATATCGGCCATTTCGATTGGAGAGAAAAAAGCTTCATCTGTTTGACTTACCTGTTCTCTTTTATGTGTTGTTTGTTTTTATTTTCAGGCATCTAGATCATATTATGCAAGATGTATTGTATCACAATAAAAAATAAATAAATAATATAAAAAAGTTATTGTTTCATTATATAAGCAAAGGTATGTATGGTTTTGCACAATAATTATAAATAGGTGGAAGACTTTATGCAATAATAAAAACAAATTTTGCTTTTCATATCATTTAATCTATTTTATGCAGAATACGAATAAAGAAACATTTATAATACTAATTGACTAAAAGGAAAAATATAGAATAAAATATGGTATAGCAAAAATAATAAACCAGAAGTAATTGTTTTGAGTTCTCACTTACTGTCGGTCACTTCCACATATATATTTTTTTGTATGTTGATAATTAGTCACTGGAAGGTTCTGGCTAGGAAAGGATCCATTTTTCAAATGCTCCATCTGTGTTGTGGAGGTAACTATATATTGAATAATAAAAAATATAAATTCAAGTTAAGAGAATCTGATAGTAGAATTATTGAACTTACCACAAAAAAAACCTCTTTCAGAAAGTGCTTGCTGCAAACAAGCATGTATTTTGAGATAGGCTTCCCTATGTCTTCAAGATTTTTTGCCATTTCTTTACTGCCTTGGGATTCAAAGGGAATTCATGTAGAGAAATATCCGAAGTACCTACTGTATGATGCACATTGAGGAACTGAGCATATTTTGCGTGATCTTACCTCATTATCTCTTCCAATCCGCTGCATTTTAAGATTTGATGTTTATTTGAAACAACTATTGTTCATAAAATAACGTAAAAATATATCACTTTCGACCTAAATCATTTAAAATTGTATAAAAATCTCACACTTCACCCATATAAACACATTTGGGTTAGTTTGTTGTTCACCCTCCGAGTATTTCGAACGATTAATTGTAGATGTCGCCCACTCCGAGATTCTTCCCTATACTTCACTAAAAAATGAAATGCTCTTATAAACTGCTAGATGACAAAATGTTTCCATCGTGCTCGAAATAGCAGCATTATAAAACAAAATATTGCATTATACAACCATTTTGTAAGACCTTCAATCCCATTTTATAGATGTGACTTCATGACACACTATTAAATCATTTTATAGTAGCTGTATAAATGATTATGAAACAGTCATATAAGAGTTGTATAAACTTTTAATAGAAATGTTATACAACCAACCAGTTGTATAAAAATGGACCCTTTTCAGTTGTATAAGGATCATATAATTGTTTTGTAGACCGTTATAAGAATTTAAGTATCCTATAAGACATATCTTGTAGCTGTTTATACAAACCTTAAAGAATTTAAATTGCTACTTGGGTAGTATCCGATGCTTTCCTCGAGAAGTTAGTAGAAGTGAGTAGATCTCTCAGGTCTCGTCCTAATATACAGTTGTGGCATGTGGCACATTGTTACATGTAGTTCAATTCTTACTCGATAATAATTAAAGTAGATATCCTACCCCATCCTGATCGATTTGTGGGGTTATTGTTAATGTATACAATCCTTTAAAGAGCTCACTGCCTGCTGGCACTTTATATAGTTCACGAGCAATTTTCTCCATTTCATTAATTAGAATGGAGTTTCTAATTTATGTCAGGTGAGTAATGCATCTTCCAAGCAGCACGTTCCCTTATCAAAGAACTTCTGGCTTCTACTTGTCTTTGCTGCCACGACCTCCCGACGTTATAATGGCAGTTATTACGGGAACAATATTATAAAGGAGGACCGTTTATCAGATTCCTTCGAGGAAATTAGTTTAAGTAAATTTTTCAGTTTTCATTTCACTGCATTAGCGTAAAGTGGAAATTTTAGTTAATTTATTTAATGAAATTAATATTGGGGAGATGGGAGGTTTGGGTTATGATTTAAAAAGATCCTGCAGTTAGTTAACAGATTTTTTGGTGTGGGCAACGCTTATTTTAATATTAAATAGGTTGGGCGTCGATCCAGAGCTGGGAAAGCACCTTCGTAAAGCCCGTACAGCCTGCAGCGAAACACTTTAATAACTAGGGTGAGTAGTTGGAATGAGACGAGAAACCGAGGTCCCGAGTCTATGAATGTTGTGCTCGATGAAGATCCGTTATAAATAAAAGAGGTTTTAAATCATGTGGGAAGAAATGGAACAAAGTTTGTGCGCAGCCAGCTGCACATGGCGCTTTACAGCAACTAACTGAACAAACAAGCCCCGCCTTTCTCTAGACAAAAGTTCAGTTTTAGTTATTATTTTAATTTGAGGTTAGTCGTTTTCATTTTTGAATTTATTTTTATTTAATCTACTCATTGGTCTTTCTGCAAATAAATTAATTATCTTCATCATTGGTACCTACTATTATCACAGCATTTATCATCACTTATCATAGGTAAGTTGAAAAATTTTTTTACCCTAAACGTTAGAGCAAAGAGACTAGCGTTTGAGGTTGGGTTTTCGTGGAATAATGATAGCATTGTAACGTTATATTTGGCCTCTGTCCAAACTTCATTGGAATATTTAAATATCTACCGGACGGCGAGTAGCTAGTCCTTTTTTTACCAATATGTGATTCTCGACGAGAACCGTTGGTGAGGATCAGTATGCACTGATATTGGCCGAATATTTCAATTCTCTTCTCCTATAGAAAGAGAAATTAGGAACATGAATATGTGAATTCTCTCTCGAAGCGGAGCATGTGGACAGGAAAGGGATACGCAACGTAAGTCCATTGCTCATAGCATGGTTCAATTTAATAGCCAGTAGTAAAAATAAGCTTTTTTTCTCCTGTGAACCATAAACCGATAAGGTTTGAAATTTTGATTTCTTGTGAGAGGTTTACCTCAAACTTTTTTCATAAATGGTTTGAAACAATGAACCTTCCTTCCTTGAAAATAATTTTACTGACTGATTTAGATTGACAAAATTTGCACTTCCTTTCTAAACTTAGTCCAATTTCCATCCCAATTCAGATTTAGGTATTGACTGTTTTTGTATATTTTGGATGTTTCATTGTATAAAAGAGGTTGAATTTAATAACATTTTATCACTTGCAAAGGATTTTTTATTCTCCTACCGTGATTCCCTATATTATAATATGCTAATACAATTTTTGCAGCTGAATGATTTAGCTCAATAATGTTATTTCTTATTCTTTGAAGACTTGACTTGAATGACTAAAAAACAAATATTGAAGTGCAAAATCATTCAATTGCAAATATCGTACAATATTACGCGTATACTGAAAGCTTGCAAATTTAAAAAGCGCGCGTCTTCAATGCTAGTTCATACCGGTAGCCAAGGTGGACGCTAGTGGTAGCTTTGTGCCACAAAACGCTACACGTTCAACATATCTCTTATTTATTACAGTATGATCCGTATTATTGGGTGAAACAGTGAGCTCGTTGGATGTAATAATATGCTCCAGCCTCATAAATGGACCAACGTTAAATAACAATAAAAAAATATATTATATTCAAAGGTTTGATATTCCATAATATCAATAGATTTACGTGAAACACACTTCCAAGTCTTTTTTATTTTATTTAATATTATATAGAAGTTCCATTTACATATTAAAATACCCTGGGACTTTTTCATAGAGAATTCTGAAATGGAGAGAGGTATTCACATTGAAATGACAGAGAATATTGGATTTTCGTATTTAATCTTGTCATTCTTCACATGTCGTTCACATACAGAGTTTAGTCAGTTGAAACGAAACCTTATTTCAACCGACAATATATATTTTCAATACTCGATACGTGAAAATGTCAAAGAAATATAATAATTTGGCGTTAATAATAGTATATTGTATAATTAGTGGGAGAAGCATAACATTCCCAAACGATTGTGATAATTAATAACACAGGAGTTTGTGAGTATCCTTTTCCCACGAATTATACATACTATTTTTTCTTCGATCGTTGAATTACCTACATTAAAAAAATTAATTAAAAAATATTTCATTCAAGATGTAATCAAGTAAGTTTAAATACATTTCTCTATGTTCATATTGAAATATAGAAGTGGTAACCATGGAAATTTGTTATGATAAAAGTGAAATAATTTTTTTCCGATCGAATATATTGACGAATCACCTAAAAATAAAGTAGAAGTGGCTAATGAAATATTCAACACCCCTGCCTCGAAAATGATCGAAACGAGATAAACCAAACATTTAGCCATGCAGCTTCAACGTCTATAAATTTTCGTTGCCCTCCAGCACAATTTACAAATTGTACAAACTGTACAATAAATGTAAATATTAACAAAAATTAATGTGTGCTCAAGAATATCGTTATAAATTATTTCTTTTTTATTTCTTTATGACAACTTTATCAATATAAAAATTAAAACCATACTTTGTTTCATTCTATTGTAATAATTCATTTGTAACAATACCGCACGCTACAGCAGTGCGGTAAGAATATTACCGCACTGTTATTTCCTAATTGCTCAGCAACTGCCCACTATTCTGGAATGTTGAGCTTTGCGCATAGAAAACAGGTCAAAATAGTGTCACTTTTCTCACCAGCGGAGAAAAATAACATTATAAAGTCGCTGCTTACACTGATGGAGCAAGAGAGTAGGTATAGTAAAAACCATGCTAGAGCACACAAATCCTCACCGTCACTTATACAACATTAAAACGTCTTGGAAGTAATATGGGGTGTCTACTTTTTACATAGTCACCATAAACAATGGAATAACAGTAACGTTACCTAAAAATGAAGATTGTTTTCAATAAAAATCAAACTTCAATATTAACTTTAGACAAATGCAGTCTTATCATGAGGGTCATACGATTCAACAAAGACATACTCACCGATTTTGTTTCCTTCTATTGCGTTTAAACAAAACTTCCAAATGAAACCTTTAAGATGCATAAGACACAGACTTAAGCAAATTTGACAGGAGAGAAAAGGATATTTTTTTTAAGACCGGACGTTTTGCCGATCTAGACCGGAAAATTGGCGCTAGGGACTAGAAAAAGCTTTTTTCCACACCCACATGTATATTATCCATTTCCTGCACAATTTACAGGATGGAAATGTAGGCCATATCTGTTAACTGAACGTATACGATTTCATATACATCCTAGAATGTATATGAAATCCACCAATCAGCATTCGCGTTTAGTACTCGTCACTCATCTTTTTTCCAATTAAATGAAAAGTCAAAATAGTTTGTCAAAAAAAGTCTCTCCCAGAAGCAGTGGATTGGGAATATTCATTTACAAAAATAAACTTAAATAAAACAATCCGTATAAATTGATAACAAATACTAAAAGCAGAATAAAATGGGTATTTAAGGGACTATCGATGGACACCAGCTCTTATAAAACTATTCAATACTTCTGACGTTGAATTAGTTCAAACCCCGATAGTTGAGTGGTAAACATACCATACTCTCACGCGGTAGACCCGGGTTCGATTCCCCGTGAAGACGTTTTTTTTAATTGTTAATTTTATTTTTAAATAATTATTCTGCTTGATATTGATAACGACAACAGGTAGACGCTTGAGATATTTAGCAGAATATTCATTATAATAGACAAAGGTACGGTACCCTTCGTGCGGGAGTACGAATGGCAGCATCCACTTATAACAAAAAATTAGTGAAGATATAAAATTGAATTGGTACGATTATGAATAAAATTGTTGAAAATTTTTAATTTCAAGTTATAATAAAATTTATTTTACAGTTTATTCAATTGTTTATTTTCTAGATTTTTTCTTAAATGGGTCGTTGAAAAAATATACTGTTCGACTCGTGTGGATTGTCCATACCGCACTCGAACGATTGAGCACTCCGCCTACGGCGTGGTGCTCAAACTTCGTCCTCGTGCGATATGGCCATCATATCCACACTAGTTGCACAAACTACTATTGCCGGTCCCTGACGTCCATTTTGTTTTCATTTTTCCTCTGTTATAATACAATCTACCTTGATTTCGTTGCTATGGTAACAACGTTTCGATAGATTGTCGAGTGATGACAGTTCGTTGATTTTTAATTTGTCGTTTATGTCAAACTTATTATTTTATCTGGTTTCAGTTTTGTTAATCACTTTGTTATGAAATAGTATATTAAAGTATACGTGGATATTGTCATTTATACATGATTTAGACCATAGATTTAGACTTTGAATAGGTAAAATGGTTCATCAATAAAAAAAGTGAAATAAAAGAATTGAATGTATATCGAAGTGTCCGTCTTAAAAAAAAAATATTGAACGTCACGTACCCAAAAATAAGTGTTTTTCAGGTCTCACCAAGCTTCCAGGACTCGCCTACGATTCGCCCTGGAATCTGCTTGTCTCGACCTGAAAAACAATACTGCCCGAGCCTGTAACGTAAATTACTATTATTTAGTTTTCAGCGATTCTAAAAAGTCTTTCACCAGCGAAGTTTTCATTTAAATGTCAGATTTATGAGTTTGACAATTCAAAGTGACAATATGAATAATAAGAAGCAATTTTCCGGTATTTTGCATCCTCAAGCAAAAAAAAAGATTCTTAATCTTATAGATTATTTCGAGAATGAATGAAAAAGTGAAAATTCGTCAACCAGTGTGCAGGACCAGTGTGCAACCATCATTATTTTCTCCGGGTATATTTGTAATCTCACATTTTGATAACCTCTGTGTCTTCCGATTTGATACATATGATTAGTGACCTTTGAATCCACACGATAAGAGCGCTTTTAACTATATCTAAGACACACGTTCATTGGCTAATTCCAATTCAACGTGGCCAACTACAAAACCAGTTAAATTAAAATATATTCAACTAACCTCGAATCCATATCACGATAACTCATTCAGCAACCCGAATTAGCCGAAATTCTACAAAAACGATGGAACAAACACACCGACGCGTTCGGTACACACTTCATTAGTCAAATTGTATATTGCGTGACGGAATTATCCGAATTTCACTTGAATATTTATGAAGTTGCATCATAATCAAAATGTGCAAACCGGTTAATTAGCGAAGGATATGTAATTGAGTTAATCCTTTAAAATTAGTTTTAGAACAGACCGCGGGCGGCGTGAGCCGCAACTAACAGAACCTACCTTTGCGGGAATACTGTTGACAGATCAGGATTGAATGGTCCTAGATAAGATTGGTAATGATCTGGAAATACACTTTCCAACTACTACGTAACAGTTATAAGTTTTAACTTGATGAGTTTCTTACTGAAAGCTTAATATGTAGTTATTTATGTATCAAGGTTACTAAAGGTGGATGATTATGCCCAGAGGGCTACACCATTACAAAGCGGAGAGCCTCTATCATAATAAATATTTTTTTTCTACTACCGTGCGCTTTAACCCACTTTCCCGCACGCATTTTAGCTTTGAAAGTGTCACTTTCCCGCACTAGTGCGGGAAAGTAAAATTATGCAAATTAAGACCTTATTAGATAGTTTTTTACTTCGGAAGTTATAACTATTCTTACACCAGGTGAATAAATAGTCCATCAAATAAAATCAACATGTTTTCTAGCTTTTTGTTGCATTTTTAATTTTCTGAAAATTTAAAATAATGAAAATATTTTGATATAAC
>CAJUYH010008775.1:0-14867 GCA_910591685.1 Galerucella tenella
TCTGCAGGAAACAAATACAGAGGCTGAAAGACCATACAATGAGTCATCAATAAGAACTATAAATACAGTAGAAAGATATTATGGTGTCTGGAAAAGACGCTTTCCTATACTATCCCTAGGTATAAAAGTTAACCTGGATACAGCAACAGCGGTTCTCCATATGGCTATCGAAATGAATGAACCTTCAAAGGTTTTGCACTCAATAATCGATTTATATTTTCCAGCTATTTTTACCAAATTCAATTGTCCTTCTGTTGTAAAATTTGTACCCCTAACTCAAACTTAGTACCCTACACCAAGAGAAGGGACTTGGCAGGTTTGGGACCACTATACCTTCAAGGTACGGAAATTCCAATGGTTACGGATGTTAAATATCTCGGGGTGATTATTGACTCGAGATTAACATGGTCCAAACAAATGGAAAAAGTTGCAGCAAGATCGGAAACCACACTAATGATGGCAAGACGAACTTGTGGGAAAACATGGGGGTTGAGTCCGCGAATGATACACTGGATATACAGTGTAGTGGTTAAACCCATAATAACATATGCGTCTTTGGTCTGGTGGACAAAGACGACACAAAAGAATGCAATGACGAGACTAGGCAAGGTGCAAAGACTTGCATGTCTCAGCATTGCAGGATGCATGAGAAGCACGCCAACGGCAGCACTAGAAGCCTTATTCGACCTTCCTCCACTACACCTCGTGATAATGGGGGAAGCAAGGATGGGACTATTTAGGCAGCAAGATAATCTGAGCAACAAAATAGTTAGATCAGGACACACATCTGTTAAAGACATCATAAGTGAAGCCATTTTAGATATGAAAACAGACTATATGGCCACTAAACTTCTCCCAAGCCCTAAATATGAGGTAGAAATACCTCACAGAAAGGACTGGCAAGACCCAAGCAGACTGAAATTTCCCCGAGGAGAGACCTGGTACACAGACGGATCACAGACAGGGGAAGGAACAGGAGCAGGAGTGTACAGTGAAAAGAGAAACACAAAAGGCTCTTTCTCACTAGGCAAACATACCTCTGTATTTCAGGCAGAGATCTATGCCATCCTAGAATGTGTCAGAATTAACAAATATAAGACTGACACTCATAGGATAAACATACTAACTGATAGCCAGGCAGCCCTTGCGGCTTTAAATAGCCGCAAGGTAACATCCAGACTAGTAGAAGAATGTCAGAAAGAACTAAATGAACTAGCAGACCACATTAAAGTAAGATTGGTGTGGGTGCCGGACATAATGGTATTTCTGGAAATGAACAAGCTGATGAACTCGCAAAAAGAGGTTCAGCAACAGCATATGTTGGACCAGAACCAGCTCTTGGGACCACAAAAAAGGTAGTCCGAGCGCAAATACAAAAATGGGTACAAAGCCAACATAGACTTCATTGGAGGAACACTCCGAAACAGGTACACAGCAAAACCTTCATAGGTGACACATGTGCAAAACGGGCCAAAGAACTACTGAATATCAGCAGGAATAAGCTAAGAATTATTACAGGTTATCTAACGGGTCATGCCCCGTTAAAAGATCACCTGCATAAAATGGGGTTGTATAACGGGGACCTCAGCTGCAGACTATGTGGCATGGAGAACGAGACCGTGACCCATATCTTGTCTGACTGTGAGGCACTGCACTCGAGGAGACGGGCAATCTTCGGAGAGGCCAATGTGCCACCTGAAGTATATGGCACACATCCAATGGACCTATACCGTCTACTCGAAGGTACGGGGATAACTAGATGGGTGGACTAAATATGGGAGCAGAGTACAATAAGCCAATAGGCTGCAGTGCTCCCGGCATCTGAACGGCTCCCAAAATGGAAAAAAAAACCCTAACTCCTTTTCTATTTACTTCACCCATAACACTTATTTCGAGTTGAAATTCAGAAGAAAGCATAAGCACTAATATAGAAATATAGTACGAACATAAACATAACCCTACTTCAATTGGAAAAATCTCGAAACTGTCACTGATACCAACTTCTCTTGATAAACGTAGAATCACACTTTACTTAGAGGATCAGAACAGATATGTTATACAAATCATTCAACTTTAAGTGAAGTTGAAGTGATAAAGTCACTTTTGCTGAGTTCCACCCAAGTGGATGGATCCAAACAGATATTTTTATTAAGTGGTTCAAAAAGTTCATCGAGTTTACTCACCCGACATCAGAAAATCCTGTTCTATTGCTTCTTGATGGACACGCGACCCGTACAAGAAGCCTGGAGTTGATAAATCTGGCCAGAGAAAATCACGTTATTATCATATGCTTTCCACCGCATACTACGCACCGGTTACAACCACTTGACGTGTCATTTATGGCTCCCTTGAACACATATTATGGAGAGGAAGTAAGAAAATGGATGCGCAAGCATCCTGGAAGACGTGTTACAATTTATGAAGCGGAAGAACTCTTTGGTGAGGCTTTTGTTAAATCGGCAGTTATGCAAACTGCAATAAATGGTTTCAGGAAGTCTGGAATTTATCCGCCCAATCCTGAAGTTTTTCCTGAGTGGATGTTTGCTTCCTCAAAAACTACAGAGCGATAACTAAATATACAAGAAGATGAATCTACGACACCCAATTTGAACAAGGATTTAGGCAAAGAACTCGATAAAGATTCTACTTCAACTACAAAGCTGACAGCTACACAATTATTAGCTCCGTTACCTCCACCTATCGATTCTTCCCAACCAAGCTGTAGCCGTATCGATTCTCCCCAACCAAGCTGTAGCCGTATCGATTCTCCCCATTCAAGCTGTAGCTCTTTCAACTCTCACACTGCAAATCATACTAACATCTCTCCATCTTCTAAACAAGCCACCACTAAATCCGATAGTTTACAAGCAACATTACCAAAACCAATATGTGACTTTTCAGTCTCTCAAAAGAGGTTTTTCCGATCCTTAAGGCAACCAGGAAGCCATCCAACGATAACAGGAGAAGAGGAAAGGTTGCTGTAATAACATCATCTCCTTATAAGTCTAAGTTAAAGGCAAATTTTAAAAAATCTTCAGTTGTAAAAAAATTAAAGCTAAATGAACCAGACAAAAAAGGAAAAAAATGTGGTAAAAAAGGCTGCACCAAAAACAAAATTGGTTCCGAAATTAAAGATTGCAGATTCTGATAGTTCGGAGGAAGGAGATAATAATGACGATGCGTGTCTGTATTGCAATGAATTATATTCAAACTCTAAGGTAAAGGAAGGCTGGATAAAATGTATGTCTTGCAACAAATGGGCCCATGAAGAATGTAGTGCCTATGATGATGTAGATGAAGTTTTTATTTGCGACTTTTGTCCATAGATTTTCGATTTTTGTTCACATATTTTCAATAAATATTTCATTTTCTGCTTATCAGTCTTTTTCGGTAATTAAGTTACTACCCGGTTTTATCATACCGGTTGGACAAAACCGGGTATTTTGCAATATTTTCTTAGAAATAAAAAAATTTAAGAATATTTATAGAAATTGACATTGGTATATCAACCTTAAGTCATTTGAGAATATTTTCATCTGTAGCAAACGTTTGCTACTCGAACATAGCAGAAGAAGTAGTCAGTTTTTGTACTGGTATATACCCGGTTTTGTCCAACCCTGCTCCATGGTGGTGAAGATATTTATGAAAGCTCGCACCTTATTTTTGGTGCTCGGCCAATAATAAATAGTCTCCACCACCTTGGTGTATAATTTACTATTTGATAGCACTTCCGACTGGAGTGTAATGTATTCAATAACCTCTCAGTAACAATATATTTTCAATAATAATCTTAGCCCAAATTCTTTTCCTAACCAAACCTTCTGTTATATTTTTGTTCACCCAGTACTTTTAACTGTATATTTGATATTTATTGACATCTATTGATAACAAGCTTTACTAAAATGACAATTCATTCGCAGGAAACTGTGAATAAAGTAGAGAACTCTACAAAACCGTTAGATTTTTGGTCAAAGAACTTTAGTTTGTGGTTAGTTGTGGGGATGTTACTGTTATCGCATATTCAAGCTTTTCTATACTGACATTGATGTATTAACTTGCAAGTCATAACTTATAAGAAAAAGCTAAAACTCCTAAGTAGAAGCTAATACTTATTTTTATTCGAATGAAAACTAGAACTCTCTCGAAAGTAGATACTGGAAAAATCTTTTGAATTTTGAGTGATTACTTATAAGTACTTACTTATATTTACAAGTGTTTACTTATGTAAAACAGCACAGCAAACAATACTTTTTGGAACTTTTGACAAAGATGTTTCAACCTTGTGTCCTAGAATGAGAAACCTTTGCTTTACTTGTCCAAAAACTTACAACTCTTTCCTTGGAGTGAGTGATATTGAATAATTCTTCAATTCGGTTTTGAGGATTTTTAAAAGGTGTTAATAGCCAAGGAGCAATTCCATATCCACTATCTCCGAGAAGGCAGAAATTACCCCGAAATCATGCCACATTTTCATATATGGAATCGTGAACATTTCCAGGCCATTGAGCGTCTACACAATTCATTAACATCACAAGTTACTTGCACATTTATGCTAGCAAATCCTTTTCTGTTAATAAAATCATAGCTAAATTCTGGTGGTTTTTTAATTTGAACATGAGTGCAATCTACAGCACCAATGACTGTAGGAATTTGGAATCGATTCGACCATTTAATTCTTGCTTCTTCCATGGCATCTAGATTAGATGGAAGTTTTTTCCAATGGTGGGCCTTTTCTAATATACAATCAGCTATTTCACTTATGGTTTTGCATACTGTAGTATGATGAACGCCAAAATCTTCACAAATACCTGTTTGAAATCCGGTATCACTAACATATCGTAGGAATATCTCCATTTTTTGCCGAGATGCAAGTGCACCTCCTCTGGATTCATCTTTCTCTGGTTAAAAATAATCCGAAATATAGTCTACACTTTCACTTTCAAAACGCAACAAGAGTTTAGATTTGCTTCGGCTGATGCTTCTTCTCTTCCTATAGTTCTTCCTGTTATGAACATTTATGAAGTCCACCATGTTTAACAATATACTAGCAACTACCGTAGGAAAAAAGGATGCTTTATAGGTACCTCAAAAATCGTCAAGATATAACTTACTAATTTAAGACAGATCTTATTTTTATTCAAATAAAAATTAGCCAGTACTGGAAAAATCCTTATATTTTAAGTAACTACTTCAAACCAGAAGAGTTTGCTTATGGCCATAAGTAATCCATTTCACATGAAATAGTCACTGACCTTTTATTCAATTTATACTAAAAAAATACTTAAATAAGAGGAAGTAGAAGCCAATACTCTTTTTTATTCAATAGACCCATTGTCCTTTCGAATTGCAGACTAAAATGGTTGGTTCTTTGTTGCAGATATACCAACCCCGTTCCACTTTGAAGTGTAATTCAATGTCCTTAGTGGCATATAGCCAGGGAAGTAGTTGTGGCTTCTTAGCGAACGGTCTTTGACTTTTGTTCTTTGATTTCCAAAGACTCTGTAAGGCAATGTCATCTGCAAGCGCAATCATATTTTGACTCCGCACGGCCGCAAAAGTCTTCGATTCGTTAACAGAATGTTTTTTGGAAAACAACTATACATTAAATTGTTGGTTGATTTGGTTAGTTAGATATGTGGGGCAAGTCAACAAAAATATTTATTTTAATTTTGATACACAAACATTCAGTTTTTCAAAATGAATTACCCAATATCCTGACGTATTTAATTATCTAATCTCGAACAAGCCTACCTAACCCAACCTAATCTAACCCATATTGGTTTTTCTTCAGTACCTACCTAATAGAATCAATTCATAGCGTTATGATCGTAGATGGATTTGGAAAACATCGTACGTCAACAAATAGGTAAACGTCAAAATCTCTAGCTATTTTGAAAACAGTTTAACATAATAAATAATAATAAATTAATTAATAATAAATATTTGTAAAATATTTTCTCCACGACTAAATAATAACGCACAAATCATTTTCACATATTTAGCTGCATAATGATATAAATTCTTCACACCAGTGAATAATAAAAAGAATTCACTCTCGTTAGCCAATCACATTCTATTATTTTTGAGAATTCACGCTAAAATGAATTAAAATGAATAAATCAAATCGTCTCTTTAAAACGTCAAATTTAATACCTAAGAACGCAAATCGCTTCTGACAGCGCGTCGTTTGAAAGGTCAAAATAATCATAAAATCATAATTTTACGTATTATAAGAGAAAAAAGTGGACAACAGTAGCGATAGTAAATGTGTACGCCTCCCGGAATTAATTTCATTTTTAAATGTGAGGGCTCCGATTGAAAATATGAGTTACGTATATATATTTACTCTTTACATTTTTATAAATATTATTATGCTCTATAGCAGAGGTGTCAAAACTACGGCCCGGTAGGCGATTTTATCCGGCCCGCCAAGGATTTTGAAAAATTTCGTAAAATATAAATGTAGCGTGGAGGGTCGTTGAAGCAATTGGCTGGTATTTCTATGTATGGCACTACCTTTATGTGCGAACAAACTTTTTCCAGGATGAAGTATCTGAAATCTAAATATATGGCAAATTTATCGGATGATCATTTGCAATCATTGCTAATAATTGGTGTTTCCGATTTGAATCCCAACTTTGAAGAAACTCTCCAGGAAAAAACCCAGTTCCACCATTCCCATGAAAAATTGCATGAAATAATTTTATAATAATATAAATTAGACATGTTTTTTTAGTATTGTTATATCTGTAATTTACTATAAAAAATAAAATTTAATGCTGCTTTACTTGTAATAAGGTTTTTTAATACACATATTTACAATGCTTGGCCCCCGCTAATGAGTTTAAATACCAAACTGGCCCTCGCAGCAAAAAGTTTGGACGCCTCGGCCTATAGCCTAGTGGTGGTTGACTATGGCGCGGACGATCCAGGTTCGATCCTCACTCTGGAAGTTTTTTCTTTTTAGTCATGGAGAAAGTATAGTCTTTCACTTGTGTAGAATGGCTATTATTCACTTGGATGATTCCAAAACTCACTCGCTGCGCTCGCTCGTTTTGGAAACTTCATCCGCGTGAATAATAGCCATCATCATCATTCTGCACTCGTTGAAGAATATACTATTATAATGCTTTTTTACTTATTCCTGAATAATATGATAATATGCACCACAGAAGAATAAAGTTTTTTTTTAATAAGGATTATTTTTTTATTCAATTTTGCTGGGGAATCAAACCCCAATAAATACAGACCACAACCAAATATTTTCTTCTTAAATACTTTCCATAGTTTGAAAATCGCATTAAATGAATTTAGTTATTCAAAAGCTCCATGTACATATACCCATTAATATTTCCGGACAGAAAAAAAGGGTAATTTCGGATGTTGACTTGTATGAACCTAATTTTGTTATGGATAAAATAAGTGACGTGTTCTTCGCGTATATTGAAAATAAGAAAATTTGAATATCAACTTACGATATAGTTAACATATGAGGACTCACCTGGAACAAAAAATTAAAAATTTATTTTCAAATAGTTGAGTAAAACTGTGAATTTTATCATAAAATTGAAGTAACTTATCATAATAAAGCCAAACTCAATACAAACATTTCAGCTGTCAGCTTATATTCTTGTCATTTTTGCACGTAGCTCTACTTGGAAGAAAGTATCGTTTTGGAAGCTTAAAAGATTTTGTTGCAAAACAAATTAAAAAAACAAAGGAATCTCAGTCTCCCTTTCTTCCTTCAAGGAGTCGCCACTGAAGTAATTTTTAAACTAATCACACTTCCACTTTTCTTGAAGATTTAAACAGCGGATGAAAGATATTGTTTTCTACATCCTTCACCAGTACCAATTTTTTCTTAATTTATTACACCGTTCATCTTTGAGCCGGTTTTCCAGTGTAAGTAATTTGCAATAATTTGCAACTATTAGTAGTGCTCCAATTCGCCATTTTGAACAAATAATAAAATTATAGATACCTGAATACAAAAAGGTAGAACGTGTCGCGGGACACACGGTAGGAACTTTAGTTCCTTTTAAGCAAAAATTATGTAATACATCTGACGTTACAGATAAACGATTTGCATATTCTTTGGTGGTTGAGTAGTAAGCATACGCATTAGACCCGGGTTCGATTCCCCGTGAGGAAGTTTCTTTTTATTGTTAATTTTATTTTTAAATAATTATTCTGCTTGTTATTAATAACGACAATAGGTAGACGTTTAAAATATTTAGCAGAATATTCATTATTATAGATAATGGTACGGTACCCTTCATGAGGGAGTCCGACTGGCAACATCTACTTATAACAGCATCGTATATTTAAAAAAGGAAACCGTAGCATTATACAAATTGGACATTTAAGAACTGTACGTTTACCACAAAATTGGTGGGAACATAAAATTGAATTGTTGAATTTTTAATTTGAAGTTAGGTATACTACAGTTTGTAGAAATTTTTATTTTCTAGATTTTTTCCTAAGTGGGTCGTAGGAAAAATATGCTGTTCGACTCGTGTGGATTGTCCATATCGCACTTGAACGATTGAGCACTCCGCCTACGGCGTCGTTCTCAAACTTCGTCCTCGTGCGATATGGCCATCATATCCACACTAGTTGCACAAACTACTATTTCTTTCAAAATATGCCCTTTTACATTTAAAAACTACCTGCCAAATGTCAAATCAATTCATCCATCCATTTTAAAGTTATCGAATTAAAGCATTCAAGTTTTCAAAATTTCAACACCCTGTATTTCGAAAAGTAATTGTGCTAGACCCCTTAATCGCGCAAAAAAAATTATGGAAATAATAGTAAAAATTCATCCGAACAAATTCAAGTAGATCACTAGCACTGCGAATACCAGCTTTGCATAGAATTTCAATATAGCATCGGTGGTTCAGTGGTAGAATGCTCGCATTGCACGTGGGCGGCCCGGGTTCGAATCCGGGCAGGAGCATATTTATTATTATGAATCGCTGCTTCGTAAACGAGAGAGAGACTAAGGATGCACAAGCACGCAAGCAAGGCACATAACGAAGCAACGTAACATAACGTAGCGTAACGTAACGCGTAACGGTCAGATCTTTTGCGTCGCGACCCCTGGTCGCTCAAACATAACCTGGCGTAAAGAACTAAAGTTCCAAAATTTTTTTTTTTAATTTAAGCATTCACAAACTTTTTTCCCAACAACAGATGAACTAAAATTGAAAAAAAATTCATAAAAACACTCAGGTTCAGCTTTATTTGTCTAAATGCACTTGTCATCATCTCTCTGCAGTAGTGCATGTGTGTATAACCGAACAGTACCGTGTAATATGTACCTACTTTTATAAAAGAGAATAATAAAATAAATCTTTCTCTGGAGACAAATGGCCAATCTTTGTGACACTCGAATATTTTTTACAGTATGGTCTTGAATACACTTAAATCACTTTAAGTCATTGTGATGCACAAACAATAATCATTGACGTGCGATCCATAGCTAAAGTAGAATTAACTTGGCGCAAGGAAAATTTTCTTGATGATACTGTACGTTTCCTCACCAGTGTGTCTGTATTTTACTTCGATCCTTAACATGCCAATGGTAACCACCACAACAGACTTCCATAACTACTTCCACTCTTTCCTCACGAATTCTTCGTAAAACTAGTTTCAACAATGCTGAGGCTGTTGATTTGTGTTTTTGTTTTCTCGTAATTATGACAATCCTTGCCATTACTACGGTTTTTCCATAACTGATTTCAGCTAAACGTTAGTGGTCAAACCGGCAACCACGCATTATTTCCCCACCATATGATTTGGGTTTTTGTTTACTACTCATCACAGCAATCGTTGCCATGACAACAGTTTTTCCATAACTGATTTCAGCTAAGCGAAAGCTGAGCCAAAATTTTGTCCGAATATGAAGTAACTAAGTTTTTGTTGGAGGCAGATGATCATACATGGTTGCTTGAAATGATTGTATTAAGTAATGTGTGGTATTTTTGGCGCTTGTAGAGGTGACGTACTTGTTAAGCTGATGATTTTGAAAGCACCAGTACAGAGTTTTGGTGACATTAAGGTTTACTTGAATCAAAAAGAACAGGGTATTTGTCATTCCCAAAAAACGACTTCCTTTCGAAGTCTATGGTTTATACCAAATATACGTAAATTAGCAGACATCAAATGTGGAAAATCGGTGATTTTTCATTGGTTATAGAAATAGAAAATGTGTAAAACAAGTTGTGGGCAATCATACTATTGAAGCTGCTTAAAAAAATTGGAAAATCCTGAGCTCTACACAGGGCACTCATTTCCCAGATCCTCGGCTATTATGCTTGTAGACAGTGGTGGCGATCTATCATCGGTAAAAGAACTTGGAACTCCTCAGCGGTGGCGGAGTCGTGTATTGAAAAAAATTCAGTGTCAAGGAGACTCTCTCTCATCGATGGAAAAGTAATTTCAAATAATTGCAATTGTTCAATTTTAAATAGTTAGTATTTTAATAATTATTTGTATTCTTATCAGCTATAATATACCAATAACATTAATAATCTGCAATAATCTTGTCGTAGATTTTGAAAGCGTGTTTCTTGCCTTCGGCGTCAGGTTGTTACCACAAAGCAGCATGCTTGGGGAAGTTATGGCAAAATCATTAAAATTTATGATCGAGGTATATTCGATAAGATCATTTTTTATGCAAATAGTATTATCCTCTACTAATTGGTCGATTAAATTATCATTTTTGTTTTCAAATCTCAGGAATATCACTTACAAACAGATTCAACAGCACTGGATCTAGGTGGGCACCGTGCAACGAAGATAGAGTTAGATACAAAGCCAGCACAACGTACAAATTGCGTACTTTTCAATTCATCTTATTTGGCGAGCTGTAGTTCTTCTTGGTTGAGCCCCAATTTGCAATTATTGCAATTAAGACAGTCTTACAAACGTATAAGCGATGTTACAGAGATTAATGAAGGAATCATTTGAATACTTGGTTTATGGCATTGAAATATTTACGACATGTGCAAGTATGCAATAAAATTAGAAAGGTATCTCAAACCTAATATCAAACATACGTAAATATACAAGGTACATTTTGTCATTATACTCACCTTTTAGAATATTTCGCCCTTGATTGTATGTGATAATAATAATTATATTGATGATAATAATTTATTTAAAACATTACATGCTCAAAGAACATTATAAAATTGCTTCTATGTGAACAAAGTGGTTGGGTTTTCATTTTAAATGGATAGAATATTTTAGTATTGATTACATTTTTTTTGTATTTAGAACATGAACACTCAATTACCGTAGGAAAGTGCAGTAAATAGACCTCTATTTATTAAACATATTGGTGGCATTTCGTACTACGTTCTTTCAATTTTTCCCGTTATACAGCATAAACAAATATGTAAAAATGGGGAGTCATTTGCCAAATCAAAATCATTTCATTTTAACTTTATTTTACTCGCCCATTACGTTTGTCATTAGTGATTGAACTGAATATTCATTATCATTCTAGGAAACTTAATGGAAAACCAATGTACTTCCTTAATTGTTCATATTATGTTTTACACTACTTCCCAGTCAAAATTCTTTTTATACAACTTTAATTGAATTATGAAATTGAAAGAAACACAATACCTGCATTATGAGCAGATAAAAAAATGACTTTGAATATTCAACTATTAACTAAGTTCAAGTCAGTATTGTTTTTTAAAACCTTGTATACTGAAAATTTTTTCAACATATGGGAAACTTTCAACTGTAATTGTTGTATGTATGTACGTATTTTGGGGTGACATTCATTGAGACTTAAAAGATCTATTGTGCCCCCTTACTTCCACTTAGTTTCTGAGGAGAGGCCCAGAAACTGGTGGCCCTTTTAGTCCTATTCTCCGGAGGAATTTCAGGATATCTGCAGTCTTCAATTTAGGTAAATGGTCCTCTTCTATCCAGTAATCTTCCAGGTGCTGTGCAATTAGAAAGTATGTGGATGGAGGTTTCTTCTTCCATGCCACAAAATCTACATTCTTTTTCCTCCACCATTTCGAGTTTTTTCAGGTGCCCTACAGGCAACAATGTCCCAGTTTTACTTTGACTTAGTCATTAATTCAATAGGTTGTACTCACCCAGCAGAATAGTTGATTGTTCAAGCCCTACTAGATCTTTCCAATAATCAGATCTTTCCTCAGCTTTACCTATTTCTTCCAATATTACATTGGAGCTGATTCCGCGAAAGGGTTCAGGGCCCCAAAAGGGTATTTCAGTCCCCCTATTTGCTAGTTCTTCTGCTATTCCATTTCCTTCTTTTCCAGTGTGTCCTGGAATCCACAGTAAGGTATATTGTTCCCCTAGGCTCACTGAGTTTGTTTAGGCGTTTTCACACCATTTTGGAACTGATTACATAAGAGCTCAGTGCTTTAATGGCTGCTTGGTTTCGGGCACTAACACTCCAATTCAAATTCCTTCTATTGTTTTTGAGCAGAATAGTGTTTGGATCCCATTCCTTCTTGTTGCTTAACTCATTAACGAATTTCTTCGAAAACTTGTACTTTTTCGTATTAACCGTTTTGTGGCATCAAGGTTGTCTGATTTCTAAGAAGTGAGGAGAATTTTTTTTATTCTTACCTACTGTTTTTAAAAATTCCAGTTTATCACATCTCTCAAACTAATTATTGACTGATAACAAATTTTCTCTCCGATTGACATTAAATGTTAGTTTTGGCACAGAATACACCAGTCAAACAAGAAACTAAAGCCGGCGTAAATCTTTGATGTTTTGAGGGCAAAATTTCGTGACCTTCAAACTGACGTTGACAGATAACGGATCAAGCTACACTGAAAAAATTGTTCAAAGAATGTAAATTGAATGTTAACTACACGCAAAAAAGTGAAACCAAAGAATCTCAAATAATAATTATTGTTTATTTTTATGACTTGTTTCGACAAAGTTTTAATTGTTCAACTCAATTTATGAATTGTTCAAGTTAATTTAACAGCTCAACAAATATTGTGAAAAATATCATAAGTATAAGTTTTAGCTTCTGCTTTTGGAGTAGGTACGATCCATTATTAAAAAGAATGAGCTATTGTTTAACCAAATGATTCTCATTTTCTATATTGTTATCGAAATTATATGTGTAAGTATGTTTTTATGTAGCACTATATGTAGGATAGGGTGAGTCTAAAAACCTATACAATAATAATATATTATATAATATTTATAATATCAGTTTATAATAGAAATATTTTGAGTAAATGATGATATAAAATTACAATAAGTATGGTGCTTGAATAAAAATTTTTTATTGTTTATATATTTAAAAGTTACACTTCACCAGATTGTGAATTAAATTTTACACCCAGAGAAAATGTACTGATATCTGCGAGAACGAAGTTATAAAAAAAGAGCGACAGTAAACTTTTCTCCATAGATATCGAAATTTTGTTGTGTTTTTCAATTATTATCATCCATCACTTGAATGACAGCCACGAATTGCAGAATTTTCTTGGGCCATAACTAATAATAGTACATTGTTTACCGGGTAGGAAAAGCTTAACATTCCTGGACGACTGTGAAGATTGCTAAGTCGAGGCGCAAGCCGAGACTTAGCAACACAGAGTCCAGGAATGTGGCTTTTCCTACGAGGTAAACATACTATTTTTCCGCAAATCGTTTAAAATTCGACAGATATTGATTGATTTAAAAAAAACGCGATAATTTTATTCCCAAATAAATGGTGCTTTGAAATTCCTAATAAAATTACTTGGGTTACTATGGAAACGTATTGAGGTTGAATTGTCAAACTTGACGCTTATAAATTTAATTGCTGGTGTTCTCGAAAGTAAAATGATAAGTGATGATGAAATTTCCATTCCTGGGACTCCTCCAGAGCTGGTTGAGGCAGTGAATACTGCTTCATTAGAATTATTGCCAAAGAAATCAAGAGAAAAGTACGAAAATGCATACAGACGTTTTATGGATTATCGCATGAGTAAAAATACGAGTTCTTTCTCAGAAAATGTTGTAATGGCATACTTCCTAGACCTTTGTTTAAAGATGAAATTCTCAACATTATGGGCCAATTATTCAATGCTGAAGTCAACCCTTGCACTTAAACACAATGTAGATATATCTACATACTCAAAACTTCGTTCTTTATTGAAACGGCAAGCTCAAGGTTATAGGGCAAAGAAATCTAAGATTTTAACGAAGGAAGAAATTTATCCAGGAAGCTCCAGATAAAGAAAATTTAATGATTAAGGTAATTTACAAGGTTTTAATTTCTATTTAGATTATAGCTTTATTTATTTTTTAGGTGGCTGTAATATTTGGTATTTCTGGGGCCTGTAGAATGGATGAGTTAGTCCGAATGACTGTACACGATATAGAAGACTTAGAATCTAAGCTTTTAATCAGCATACCTGATTCGAAAACCAACAAACCAAGATCATTTGTAATTAATCAGATCTACTTGAATGTTTATCGAAAGTATGTTTCGTTAAGACCAGAAAATATGAACAGTGACCGATTTTTCTTTAAATATCAAAGCGGAAAGGGTTGTAGACAAGTGGTAGGAATTCATCAATTTAGAAAAATGCCCAAAATAGTTGCTACTTATTTGAACTTGGTAAATCCGACAGAATATACTGGTCACTGCTTTCGTCGGTCTTCTGCAACAATATTGGTTGACTCTGGTGCCGACATAACTAGTTTAAAGAGGCATGGCGGATGGAAGTCATCAAACGTTGCTGAAGGATATATCGAAGAATCGCTTAACAATAAGGTTGAGGTGGCAAATAAAATTTTCACAGTACAAAATATTCAACAAAATGACCCTACCACCCTGCATGTTGTCCAAAATGTTTCT
>CAJUYH010008775.1:14967-27908 GCA_910591685.1 Galerucella tenella
AAAGGAATTTAAGAGCTTATATTACTCTATTAACTCCTTAATATGGATAGTTTGGTAAATGTATCTATTTCAAGTTAACGCCTCTTTTCAAATAATCGGTGTTGCCGATTTACTTGCCGGTTATTATCAAGTACCTATGACATAATTATACATTTTTTATACATTTTGTATTAATACAATGTCTATGATAGCAAAATACTTTTCGTTAATTACTGTATGTAAAATTTTCTGTTTATATTTTATCTCTTCCTCTGGTGACATTTTATTTATTATTTTCAAAGTTATTATATGTATCTATCTGGGGAGTTAACTTAACGTTTGACAACACTGTTTTTTCTAACCGGCATCAGCCGCCACTTGGTTTCTTCTCCGTCAAGAGCAGAGGGAACTGGAGTTAGTCCTGACCAAGTAGACTCTCTTATTTCGCTCGAAGGGTATATAAGCGTTCCATTATAGTGGTTAAAACTACAACTTTTGAAATTGTAGAGGTGGTATATCTTTGACATATTCTAAAACAGTTTCTATTGGATTTTCAATCCCGTTATGCCAATATGCCCCCGAATCAATTGTTTTTACACTTACGTTAGGTGGTGTTTATGAAAAAATTCTTGGATCCTTCGGTATAACGCTGCACTTGACAATCGGTTATTAACAATATTTAAGAGTTCTTTTATAGCAGTGTGCTTCTACTTATGCCGTACTTTCACTGCCCACGATCTTAATTTCGTTCTGAACTGCTAGTTTAACTCAAACTTGGACATCATTTGAATTTTTGCCATCATCTTAGCAATTTTACCTTTTACCTTGCGTTTAAAGTTACCACTTTTCTTAATATTTTTCCATTTTTTTGGAATCTCACTCATGATGGAAATGTACTAATTGAAAAGCACGTACAGAATTTTTCAAGCTTAGGTTAAACTTGTTATATAGCACCGCTATCGAGCTAAAATATTTTATAAAATTATCACAAGTCCCTCTCTAAATAACTGTCAGAAAACGACATCTGATCCCGTGGAGTTTATCAACGCTATTTTTCTTAAATCACCAAACTATTATATGAATCGATTATATAAACGTTTACAAAGTAGGTATGCTATAAAGTATACTATAAAGTATGTACTCAAAAGTGTAAAAAATATGCTTCTATATTGCTTAATAGTCATCATAGAAAGGTGTATAAACCAGTTAAAAAACTGTTATATAGAGGTCTTCTGATTATGTTCTACGATCGCTTTTATCACAATATAATAGAACTAACTAGTAATATAAGCAAATTGGTATTCCAGAGTTGTCTAATAAACCAAAAAAGCTTTCCGCGAAACCGTTATAAACCACTAACATAACATTTTGGTAATTAAACGGTTACCAACATGTTACTTGGGAAGCTTTCAAATAAAATATTTGTTTTGAGATTTAAAGCATCTACTGAAAAGCATTCTGATTATTATGTATTGACATCTTTTACATTACACAAATTTAAAAATAATCTCCATTCTTTTGAATTTCAATAAAAAAACACATTGCAGTACCATAAGTCGTAGGGAACAGTTTTTGAATGTACTCCATCAAAATGAAACCATCTCATCATTCACTTGATCACACAATACCATTGGTCTACCAACTTTTCAAGCTGCATGGGATGAGGGCATGCTTGCAATTAATTTTTGAACGATTTCTTGACCTAGCTTTTCTTATTGGTATATGAAAACTTTCTGTACATGCTGATGGGTTTCTCAGGTACTTTTTTTTCGTATATAAGGGTATCGCTAATATAACATCCAAAATAGTAAACTCACATTACCTTCCAAATTTAAACAAGAACTCCATTTACTAAAGTAGATCCCACTTCCAGTCAAAAAGCCAAATTCAAAATGTTTGTAAATATGAAAACTTTCAAAAATCCAATGAAAGTTTTTAAAGAAACACGGCGTGGCGTGTACATACATATACAGGGTGAACCGTATAAGTAATGATCCGAAGTGAAATGGAAGATTCTTTGCCTGAGAGTATTTTACAATCTGACGCAACTTCCTTCAATAAAATATTGATGATAAGAAAGATACAGGATGACAAAGTTGAAATGTCAAAAATGTTTTTCCCAGTAAATTGGAAGATTTTGGAAATACAAACGTGAAAATTTGAAGATGTGGGTTTTGGGACCTGGGAAATCATAATATGCTATCCATATCGATGTATTTCCCGAAGGGCGCCACAAAATCTATGTTGTTGGTGTAACTGTGCAACTAAATTATTTATTGTTAACGGCATCCCTCTATTTATTGGAAAATATCAAAACTGCATCATTTTTGCGACAAAAGTGTATACCTATTATTAGTCGAAAAAGTTACTGATTTTCGAGATATTCGTACTTTTAAACCCCACTTTATTAAGTTATGAAATCAAACACTTTATTATTTTTATTCCATTCATTAGCACAAAAATGATAACGTTAGTAGGCGCCGAAGTCAGCAAACTTACTATCAGCTACAATGTATTACCAATACTGATACATGAGCTGCGCTTGCGTGAAATAAGAAAGAATTTGGAATACCTGAATTGATCGAACTGTTTTAGAACGGTTCTACTGTCGTATGTTAATAAATGGCTGGAACGTCGAATTAGTGGTCTGTCTAGCGTAACTACTTGTTCTGAAAAATAGGCGCTGGAACACTAAATTACCACGGCGCATTCGCAGTACAATTCCGACTTATTTCATCGATAGTCACTGTCACTATAAATAATCACTAAATAATCAATATTTGTTTACATAGATGATACATAATGATTTTTCAATATTATTTTAGTAACATATCCGCTAAATAAAACAGTCTCGCAACAACGCATTATCGAAGCAGGTTATATTCAGATATCAACCGTAGGTGTCTATAAGGAGTAGAATATGCGCAAAACAAGCTGGCATTTAAATAATATAAATTAGCGGCTTCGCCTACCTGTGTCTATAATTGACACCTCAGCATCGTTTTTTATTGACTGCCTTGGTCGAAAACTGACGGTACTCACCGGTAAGACCGTGTTTCGTATTTCCTTCGATATCGAAAAGCAATTACTGCTATAAAGTTGCATACGAGTATGAATAGGGTATTTTTATGAAAAGAAATTATAAGCTACCTTTAATAAAAATAACAATGATTACATCTGGAATAATTGACGGAGCGTTGATGGTATTATGGCAAAGGCGAGACAGTACATTTCTGTATACACAAACAATTCAAGGTGAACTTAACAAATAATAAAAATGATATTAATATCCGCAATACGAGTGGGAGGTTGTTGAAAAATAACATCGTCTTATTTTCTTTCATCAGAAGCATAATGAAATTTTCAAATTAATCGGGTATGCAAGTTGTCAGAACATTACAAAAAAAAACTTGACTCATCTTATGCCCTAACCATCATTAGATGGACCGAAACTAAAGCTCGTGTACACAGGGTGTATCAGAAAATTGGAATGTTTAATGTATTTTCAATAAAATAAGGAAAAAATAATAGTTTCTCTCAATTTAAGAAAATTCAATTTGTGAAATATAATAAAATCAATTTAAAGTTGGGCGAGCTTTGTTATATGAAGCTCAAAAAATGGCAAAACCTCGCAATTTTACCTCTTTACTACTGCACAAATTAGAAGAGTACAAGTAAAGTAAGTTATTCTTCTTTCTTTTATTTTTTTGGGAATCAAACCACAAAAATGTTTTTTATTTTTTATTTCGACGTTTCGGTAGCGTTCCAGCTACCGTTGTCACGATTAACTAGTAATAAAATAATTTTTGGTCCCCATTTGACACAACGAAAAAATTTGACTAGTCGATCAATAATATTTTGAAGTTCAAGACTACAAAACTTTGTTGTCAAATTTCATTAAGGTCCATTAATAGTAGACCACATCTCTGGTAAAATGTTAAATAATAGTTATTTATGTACCAAAGCAGTAAAGTGATTCTTTATCGGACGAGTCTGAAATTATACAACGAGCGAAGCGAGGCGAATAACAGGCGAGTCCGATAAAGAAACTTTACTGACGTGGTGCATACATAATTTTATCGTCAACTGCTCAGAATTCAGAATATAAAAAACTGAGGTACCTACCTATATTTCATTGCATTTTATTATGACAAAGTAAACAGCACATATAGAACAAATCTACTTTTTATTTGTTATATTTAAATTGAAGGTACACCCTGAAGCATTAAAAAAGCTAATTCCTGGAGTAAAAGGAGTTCCAAAAATTATTTGTTATAAATAAATCGCAAGAAAACTATTATGGAGCCGTAATAGGGAGAAGCGTGATACTGACAGATGATGATTTTCGAGTAATGTCAAAGTCAATAGTATATTACGTAACGTGTGTGGTAAGAAGCATTTCACGCACGAATGGATTAGTTACGCACGATGACGCGTAAATTGCTTTACAACACGAGTTACGTACTATACTTCACCTACGACCTACTTGTACTTGTATTTATAATCTTATTATTAATAATACTTGAACAACATCAACAATCGATATTTTTAATAATTTTATTGTATAACATTTAATTCCATAATATTAGTTATCATAATAATTTATTATAGTAACAGTACAGTTATTGAACACGAATGATAAATCGCTTCCTTTGCTTGTTGAAGCATAAGAAACAATCCGTCAAAATAAGTTTAAGCCCACACAAAATTAATATGGCTATGTAGCCAATGTCAATGCCTTTCAAACGAGATATCACTTGCCATAAGGTCCCATTTAAAATTATTGGCCAGAGTGGCACTGTGACGTCATCTATTACTATTACGTCACCTGTTGCCATTCGTAAAGAAGTTTACAACACTTTATTTTCACCCTCCAAATTTTATTAATGTAAGTGTAGCCATTCAAAAGATACGAGGGGGGGGGACTTTTGAATAGCACTGTATAACAATATAAAATGATTTGCATTTATAATCATGAAAATTTAAATAATAAACATCCTTAGAATGTAGTGTTTATCTTATATTTGTTTCATACATTAAATAGATAGTTATTTTAGATTAGATTTGATTCATTTCAGTAAATTTGGATTTGTTTTGAACTACACCACTTTTTAGATTCATCCGGCCTGCACAAGAAAGCTTTTATATATTTAACACGTTTTGCAGCTTGTATGAATTCTGCAGAAAATAATGTTAAACACTTGCTGTGTTCGTTTTTTGAATTGCATCAGAGGTATTTTTGTTGAAATTCATACTCCATGAAATATAATACTTTTGTTATTATTATTTGAAAAAAATACCAAGTTTGTGCTATCGTTGTATTCCAAATAGAATGACACGCAATTTCCAATGATTATTCTTTTCGTATCATTTTCAACCAATCAGAACGATCAATTTAGTTAAGTTACCTCGTATAATTTGACAGTTTGACAGAATAATTCTCCCGGGTGGGATTATTTAAACAGTCAAACTGACACTCTTTGAAATAATGCACAAGTTATAGTTCATTTACGATAAGTTTGCAATAACAAAACATGACAGATGTTGTACATCGTTGCCACGTTGTATTTTTTTTTCCAGCTGTTGACATGAAATTATGTTGATAAGTAGTTTATTGTATAAGATTACATTCAACTCAAAAATAAGAGCATAGATTATAAAATTTTGATGAATGAATACATTAATTTCAAAATGTCCAAGTTTGAAACCATAAGTTTAACTGAAAAATGTTATCTTCGTGCACATGTTGAATTGCATCGTCATTGCAGTATTAAATAATAATGTATTTATCAAAAACTTACATCTCCCACAGAAGTAATAGGAATTAGCGGTCCACCGTTATCTCGTTATCTCTTAAAATATAATATTAGGGATGCTACGATGTCCTTGTAACCACTTGATAAAGACTTAGGCACTTAGACAAACCATCACAAGAAATTCTGATAAAATTGTCTGATTTTGACAACATAAGTCTGGCAACCCCGGACACGGCAGCCAACTTTTGGACCGTAACATCTCCCTTCATATGATTAATTATTCCATTTACACTTTGGATATTTAGATTTTGTTCAGTGGCTGCAATTGTTACTACAAATGTCAAAATTGCTAACTTATCGAAAATAAACTATATCGATGTATAACATGATTATTATGATGCCATTCAATGCAGTTTTTTATTTATCAATTGACTTGTAAATTAACCAAGATATTGCCTGTGTACGATAACTTGGGACTCCGGTATAACAATTTTTATGGAAATCGTGTGAATTGTCTTCCATAAATAGTTAGTGTAAGCTCGTCGTGAAATATTTTCAGAATTGTATATTTTTGGAGAAATCGGTGTAAATCAGTTGGGTGTGACAAAGTCATTCTTTATTACGGAATCATTTTCTGGTCGTCAAAATGTGAGAAATTCGTGGTGTAACAAATATTGATGTATGGTTCGACAAACTTATGTAATGTGTCTGATGCAGATGCTTTAGGAATATCGAGTGGAAGTCGTCAGGGCCGGCAGCTGAATATTTTCAAGAAATAGTAGCTCTATGTGATTAAATTAAATTAATTGGCAAATAACCACGTACAATTATGAGAAATCATGTTGTACATGTTGACCTTCGTATCAAATCATTATCCTTTGAATTATACAAGGTACTCAATATGAGCTTTTTTCTTGATATTGGTTGTCATTAAAAAAAACTGAATAAATGCTTCAAATTCTTGTTATTATACTATGGCAGTATTATCACAAATTGATTAAAATAATCAAGGTCATACTTTTCTCCTCGATTCAAGTTGTGAAAGTATTCATATGATGAACAGTGTATTTAAAGAAATCAAAGAAAATGTTGTTTCTTTAACTGGAATTTATAATTCTCAACACATTCGCAGTGTCGGATTGAAGGGGTGGCTTTGGGGGCTAAAGTACTGAGCCCCGTGATATGAGGGGCCTCAATGTACTATGCTTTTCATAAACCTTATTTTTTCAATTATTGCAAGGGTGAAAGGTCTTTTAGTACCCTGAGTTAGATTAAAAACAAATATCGCTCTGCAATGGGGATAATAGATTATCATCACTCTCGCTACTGTCAATCGAAAATGAACTAATGAGCTCAATAGATTTTTCATATTTTATTGAATAATTTGCTGTGTCAAACTGTCGTAAAAAACCTATGTAATTTTTGTATGCCCCCTTCTATAAATAGTTCATATTTTTGAAAAATATACATACTGTTATCTATTCTGTAAATAAATAGAAAATTACATTTTTACATGTTTATTAATCCTTTTGGTAAAATTCTGAGTGGCTTTTGATTCTAAGGGCCACATTTTTTAATATAGCCCCGGGCCCCAAAAGACCTTAATCCGACACTGCACATTCGTCTTCGGCAACGAGCATCGCGCGTAGTTGTACATTTTACCGTGTGCCTGACACGGTCCCGACCTATTTTTTCAAATTTGCCTGAATTGATGGTATCAGTGTCTCTAACGGTATCATGTAGAGTACTCAAAATGTAATGGTACATAAAATAAGGTGTAATTCCTTCCAGGGAATACTTGGTTTCGTATACGGCAATGACAATCGCGCGTTAATATACAGGGTGTCCAGAAACTATCCGGCCAAATTGAATCATTTTCGGATTAAGGTAATTTGAGCTAGGGTCTTGATAATACCGAGATAATTTTGTCATTGAGAATCGAGAATTGTGTTATATCCAGTAGTGTATTTGTTTCAGATGCCATATTGCACGGACTCTCCAAAATGAACCACCCAAAAAGAAACAAAGCTAAAAATGATACAACAATACCCCTTGTTCTATAAACTACACAATGATCAACGTAAAATGTAATGCATCGTGTACCTATACTTTGTTCAATAAATATTATTTGCACATTACCATTAAACAACTTTGTATTAATAAAAACCAGCACGCAACGCTTTTATCTCGTTATTAATCGAGCATAAAATAATTAATTATATTAAATATTTAATATGGTTTTTTGATTAGCGCGCGCTTATGCATGTATACAAGAAAACAAACTTGGGAACGACCTTTGAATGCCGATGCCGATGTCGATGCTGGTGGGTTGGACGTCCACACATCTGGTGCACTGCATAAACATAAATATGTCGAAAACAATGGAATTATTCTTTCAACAAACATGGGCGTACATTAGATATTTATCGATGGGTTGCAAAGTCTAATCCTACACGTTAATTACGAATTTGTTAAATCTGGTATTTTAATCTCTGCTCATCACCATTGTCCATTAGTATGAATGAAGGTACTTAAGCCATTCACTCCATAATTGCCATAAATAGTTTATTAACATATTTAGGATTATTGAAATATTATATTATAGGAAAAAAACTCGTCCACTTAAAATTTTGTCAAAGAACTTTCGTGATTTTTCATCGGTTTAATTTTTTTCTGTTAGTCTAACGTCTGAATTTGTAATAATTTTATTTTTGAATACCCCGTTTGTTACAATTAATATTACCTAATGAAACATGGGTCAAAATTTGAACTTGCAGACTCTATTGTGATATCCAATCATTTCCCTCAATTGAATATTTGACGTAATGCTACATTGTAATTTTCACTTGCCTTTTAAAAAAGCTTTGCAGGTCTTTAGTTATTTTCTCTTGTTTCTTATTTATACACTCACGGACAAAATTATTGCATATTTTATTTCAGGTCTTTACTTCTTTTCCCTTCATCACCTTTGTGATTTCGGTTGATAAATCTGTTATATTAGAGTCTTTTACGTTATTGTTTATCAAATTAATTACATATTTAATCTTTACAACAGATTCGTGAACAAATTAGTGAAGTGGTCTGTTTTTAATTAGAAAAGAACAACAACATGGACACGATACATTATTAGTTTAAGACAACATTATAACAATTTAGTACTTAGTATTTCCTCCTCTAGCTCTAACGATAGCCTGCATCCTCCTAGGCATGCTGCGCAAAAGATCTTTGATGGTTTCTTGTGGTATTCGATTCCATTCTTCCTGTGCAGCAATCCTCAATTCTGCAATTGAGTTAGGAGCTGGATTCCGTGCTCGATTATTTCTTTTTATGGTGGCCACTCTAGCTTCGCAATCCCGACATCCTAAATGTACTGGTTTACTGTTCTTGCGGCATGGGCACGGGCATTATCGTGCATTCGCACAAAGTTATCATATCCAATAAAGCCGACATACGGTATAACATGTTCTGCAAGGATGTTGCGTATGTACCAGTCAGGATTCATCCTTAAATTCACTTCAATGAGCTCCGTGCGACTCTCCAAAGAAATGCCAGCCCATAGCATAATGGAACCACCACCAAAGCTAAAATTATGTGCAAGATTACATTCTGCGAAACGTTCTCCTGGCCTTCTGTACACTCGACTACGTACATCAGGCTTCCATAATTGTATCCTTGCTTCGTCTGTAAAAAGAACTTTCCCCCATTGATGTTCATTCCAGTAAGCATGTGCTCTTGCAAATTGTAACCGTCCGATTTTATGGCGTGGAAGAAGCCGAGGAACTCTAGCAGGACGTCTTGGCTTTAAACCGACCTCCTTAAGTCTCCTTATTATTGATTTGGTAGAAACATTGACTTGCCTTGCATATAGTAATTGATTTTTTAGATGCGGAGCAGCAAGTGTACGATTTCGCAAAGATTGAATTCTTAAATATTGCTCATCCCTTGGCGTTGTACATCTTTTACGTCCTTGACCAGGCCGCCTTTTTGGTCTCATTTTAACGTTTTAGTACGCGAGAAACAGTCGATTGATGGACATTCAATCTCTGTGCAATGTCTTCTCGTCTGTACCCCTCATTGATTAAACAAACAATTTTAACTAACTCATTTAAACGAGGCATTTTACTAACTGAAACTATAGATTGAAGAAATAATGCACTGAAAATGTCATTCTGACAACGCTAAATAAAGGGAAACCACTGTTTTAGTCGTCAAGGCACACTATGCTACATTTATTACATATTATTCAGTTATAAAAGATATGTCTACACATTACTACTATTTACTTCACGTGTCTGTATCTCTGTATCTGTAGAGTGGGGAGGGTGAGTGTGTAGGCTCACAGCACTTAGGCCACATGTGACCCATTGTACATCCTCCCGAGGAGTTGTCCTCCTAGGTCATTGTCCATCCTGTCCTTCTCAGGAAGGTGGACAGGTCACTAGGAGACATCTCCTACTTCACGTGTCACTTCACTTGTATATTTTTTTATAAGTAGAGTGTGAACTGTTCCCGAGCTCTATTCCGGCGGCCTCGAATTGCGGACCGATTACCTGATTTTAATAATTCCGTACTCGAACTGCGGACCAAACCAAGAAGACCCCTCTTTTAAAAACCATGAATTGCGGACTAAGCCTTCCTCACAAATACGTACATCAAATTGCTATACACTCAAATCTATTACGGAAAATGAGGATGCAGCCTTCCTCACAAATACGTACATTAAACTACTACATACTCAAACCTATTACGTAAAACGAGGATGCAGCCTTCCTCACAAATACGTACATCAAACTACTACACACTCAAATCTATCATAGAAAACAAGGATGCAGTCCTTCTCTTTCGACTTGGTCCGCAATTCATGGGTCATTAAAAACACATGACAAATTTTGAAAATAATTTATGGTTTTTGGTCCGCAGTTCATGTACGCCCCTCTATTCATTACATAGAATGAGTGAAACCGAGTTGTCATCCATATCATTATCTTTTCCTTCATTTATTAACGCTCCAAAATTGCTAACATGTTTTACATAAAATACAGAAAAAACTGGCGCACAAAACAAAGAAATAATTAAATAGAAATACAACAATAAACTTGGATAAGGGGTGCTCTCAATGGATTTAAAGGTAAGAAAACGACAAACCCAGCGTCATTTGCCGTAACTCTTTTCAAGAGCGCTTTCAGACAAGACACCTTGTGGCCGGCTACTAGTGTCTGAAAAGAATCGCGCGGCTATGAATACATTAATATAAATAGACGCATTCACACGAGACATATATAAGGAATAATGTATTTTTAGCCGCGCGATTCTTTTCAGGCACTACAGACACCAGTAGTAGCCGGCCACAAAGTGTCTGGTCTGAAAGCCCTCTAAGATGCAATGAAACACGTGAACCTATGTAAGCACGCTAACGTGTATGAACTTTGCTTTACGAAATTTGTCAACATTTATCAATTCACATTATTTAAAAGGACATAAAAAAGACATCTGTTAAGTAGTTTAAATACAATTTTGAACAAAAGCTTAGGTAATGACTAGAAAAACATCGATGAACGTATTTTTAATTTCAATCATACAGGGTATCCAAATTATAATGCCAAAGTTCTGACATATTATGTTAGATATTTTATCTACAACTGTCATGTAACGGGTACAATTTGACACTATTTCCAGTGTCATAATGACGTATATTACCACACTAGTGCGTTTTCGAATACATTACCTCAGGACAGAGCGTAAAGATAAAATCCCTATTCTCGCATGCCTTTTCCATCCCGTCTCTTCACTCCCCTTTTGGGTACTTATCCCTCTGACAGCTGGCAGTGCGGAACAATCCGGAACGAGCACTGCGGTCGTCAGTTTTTCTAATTACATCAATACCAGAATCACATATTTAAAATAATACTATGGAAGCTGCATTTTCAATATCCGAATGGAGATTGTCTTCGCTTGAACTTACTCAAGATTTTTGTTCATTCAACTTTGACAATTTGATGACATAACCAATTCATTACACAGAATATGATCCACAGTACCTTATGCTTGCATTCAATTTTATTAAAAATACGTTGGATTGAAATATTTATTTCAATAAAATTTTTTGATATACTGTTAATAATACTAATAAACAGTTGTAGATAGAATTCTGTACGTAACACGTAAGAAGATACCAAGAAAATTGCACAAAAATACGAAAAGGGACAACCGTTACGAATAAAATTTCACAAAAATTGCGCATAGCAGCACAAAATAGCAGCACAATACACTAGTATTACAACATTAATTCCCAAAATTTCCAACCGTACCCCAGAAAACTCTAAAAACCAAAATCACAAATAATATGACAATGTTTATAAACGATCATAAACGTACAGACAGAGTATCAAAAACTCCGAAAAATTACATAAAATTATAAAATATTCGAGAAAACATGAAGTTACAAGGTTAATAACCAAAAATTTCTCGGAAATGTCAAGAAAGTACCAAATTAATACTACACTTTTTGATAAGCTATACAACAGTAGGAGTTCTCAACTAGTGTGCTTATGCTCTAGTCAATTTGTTGTCATCAAAATAGTTATTTTCCTAACAAGTGCGGAAAGTGATACTTTCCCGCACGCGACTGCAGTTGACCCGAACGACGCAGAGCGGAGTTCGGGCAAGCGGCCAAGGGCGGGAAAGACACTTTACGCATTAGTTGGGAACATTATTTTTTCTACGACCGTATATACAAAAAGTATACCAACCCATTTTTCAAAAGTTATTTTATTTCAACATACATGTACAAAACTTTATCCAAAAACTATTAAATATTAATATTAACAACACAATTTGTTGCATTCTGTGAATTACTTGAAATTGCCGGTCCAGAGTTATTTGGTGTTAACTGGTAAGTATATAAATGACGTCGATGACGATGACATCGGTTGCAGGTCACATAAAGATGACGATCATGGTGACGGCAGCGATTTCAAGTCATTTGTAGATGGAAGAATTTTATTTGATACCTATACTTTTCTTATATCAAACCTAGTTGTTTTGTGATACTACTTTAAAGAATGTACAGGGTTATATCAAAATATCTTTATATTTTCAAAAAATTGAAAATGCAACAAAAAGCTAGAAAAGATGTAGATTTTATTTGATGGACTATTTCGTGAATATTTATTTACCTGTTGTAACAATAGTTATAACTTCCGAAGT
>CAJUYH010008776.1:0-14865 GCA_910591685.1 Galerucella tenella
GTACCAAATTCTTTTTTCCACCAGTAGCTGTGAAGTTGACAATTATTGCTTCTTCTGGCCAACTGAGAAGTTGAATTTCTCTATTAGTGGCTAATAATTTTTTCTATTATTAACCTAGGTCAATAATGGACAAATTTAAATATTTTGATAATTTAGGGATAGTACTAGTTCAACAAAAACTTAAACATAGTTTTGTATACCCAGGAGATTGTCTTTAATATATTTGCTGCTTGAAATTACCTATCAAGATAAAATTATTTGAATAAAAATGCCATTAGTTTAAAATTCGCGCTCAACCAAAAATGACTGATGACATAACGAGTACGTTCATAATAGGTATATCGAAAACTGACAGTGTACTTGTCAGTCAGACGACGGATCGAGTAAACGCTTCTCGTGGTGCGTTTGTGAATTATTTTTAATTTTTCTCTTAAATTTGGCTAGTGGTGGGAAAAATTGTATATACATCATGGTGTTGATTACATTTATAAGCCTTGCACCTTATTTCGTTCGGTCAATAATAATAGTCTTCACCACCTTGGTGTATAATATACTATTATTGCATATTGTACCCCCCATCTCTAGTCACCTATGTGCCGGAATGTTGTGACTGTTGTGTTGTCATAGCAACATATGTTATTTACATGCAAAAGCGTGAATTATCATATTCTACTCTAGTGTTATATGGGTACCAAATACTTTAGTTAGGAGTTAAAATATTAACTAATTATTAAGTAGTCGTGGACAAAGATAATTCAAGTGGTATTATAATACTTGAGACATTTTTGCAAATCAATTTTGAAATCTGACAGATGTCAAATTAAATAAGTATTGAAACAACTCTTTCTACATACACACTTATACAACTCACATAATAAGGCGTTGTTATTGTTTCTGAATATTATTGTACTAGTATAATAATCAATCCTATCATTATAGGTTATTTCTACGGCCTGTGTTACCGACAGTAATATTGTTATTATTATAGGCTTGAAGAAAAAAAATGTTTCACCAATAATATTTTTCAAAAATTTAAAATTTTATATAATGTGTAATTATAATAAATCTCAACTTACTGTATTCCAAAAAAACCTCGTAGCCACCTGAATCAGTTCTTTTTAAACCTGCACTTGCCATAAAAATTCACTTACAACTCGAAGAAAAAAAAATTTTTTTTCGCTTATGAAAGTCTTTGATGGTTATATTTATAAGAGCGGAATGATCTCGGTCTATGTATACTCGGTAATACAAAACTGGCATCGAGCACATTTTCACATGAAAATCCGATGTAAATCTCATCTGTGAGCAGCTGGTTCATGCGATGTTTAAGTAGTGTTTATGATATAAGAGCTCTTAATTTAAGGACGACTTTTATCGACTAACTTCCGATATTTACAATTAACAAGACGTAAACAAACACATACCTACTGTATTCATTCACACATTTGATATTCGTATTGTCAAATTTATAAACCAAGATTCGCGAGTCAACTTATCTAATACAAAAAAATTTTCCCAAAAAGTTACAAATGAATATTTATTTTGCATGTAAAACAATTATAAAAAATCTGAATTCATTGGAACAATCGATTTATGGACAGAGCCAAACATGTAATTATTTTATTGAAATCTTATTGTTCTTAGGTTCTCAGTTTCCAGCACTACATTTCTTAAATTTATTTTTATGGCAAGAGATCATAACATCTACCTGTACATAGATCTTCAATTGGACCTCAGCTTTTCAATAATGGCAACTATTAACATATCAATATTTTTCTCTATCACTATTTAAAATTTGATGTTGTTTTTACTTACTAAGTAACTATAGACTCATTTGCCACAACCTGTATGTATTGTTCACGATTACAAACATTACCCTGTGGATAGTCTAACCAAATATTCAGCTTTATCTAGATTTTTCAAATATCAGAGAAATTTTGTGTTAGCCAGTGTAATGCAATTTAGCTTTTAATTCCTTTTAGAAAAAAGTAAACTTACCTATAATAATTGGAAAAGAAAACTCTAATTATTAACAAATTTTAATTTCTTTGGAGAATTTTAATCTCCCCACAAAAACTTGAGAGCTTACATTAACATCTGGTCGAGTTTTTGTTCGATAAATTGTAAACTACCGTTATAAAACTAAAATGTAAGCAAATGTCGAAATTTGAAATATTAAAAATACAAATAAAACGGAAACAGTAGCGTAGATTTTTTTTCTCCCAGTAATATTCAGTATTTCCCTGTCCAATCCATTCATCATTCATCAAATTTCAAGAGGTCGTGTAGAGGAAAGATGCCACTACAGGCTTTCTTAACCTCTTAGATTAAATTACAAGATGGTCGATTGGTCCGGTTACCCTTACCACACCATATTATCGTTAGAGCAGGGGTGTCAAACTCAATTTACATGAGTGCCATTTTTTCTTCGAGGCATGCTTGGGGGGCCAGCTTAAAAAAGTTTGTTTATATCATGATGGAAATCTTTATTCAACGAAATATATAAAATAACATAAAATAAAAAAAGTTATATCTATATAATACATAAATAAAAGTTTGGTATAGTAACTATGTGATTGGTTGACCCCAGCAAAGCGGGCCGGATTCGAATGCCTTGAGGGCCGATCGTGGCCCTTGGACCGTATCTTTGACACCCCTGCGTTAGAGCTATGGAGCTAAATATGTAGCCTGATCAGGCTCAAAGGATACCTGGACCAGTTATTTAAGGCGTTGGCAGACAATTACCCTGCAATTACAGATAATGTGTTTTTCTACGACCGACCGACATCATTTCTAGCTTTTTGTTGCATTTTTAATTTTTTGAAAGTATAAAATAATGAAGATATTTTGATATAACCCTGTACATTCTATAAAGTAGTGTCATAAAACAACTATAAAACCACCCGGGTTTGATATAAGAAGAATATATCAAATAAAATTAATTCATCTACAAATGACTTAAAATCGTTGCCAACACCTTCATCTTCATCTTTATGTGGCCTGCAACCGATGCCATCCTCATCAACGTCATCTACCTACCAGTTAACACCAAATAACTCCACTGGACCGACAATTTTAAGTAATTTACAGAATGCAACAAATTGTGTTTCTAATATTAATATTTATAATAATAAAAATAATAATAGTTTTTGGTTAAAGTTTTGTAGGTATATGTATGTTGAAATAAAGTGACTTTTGAAAAATGGGTTGGTATACTTTTTGTATATACGGTCGTAGAAAAAATAATGTTCCCAACTTATGCGTAAAGTGTCTTTCCCGTCCTTGACCACTTGCCCGAACTCCGCTTCGCGTCGTTCGGGTCAACTGCAGTCGCGTGCGGGAAAGTATCACTTTCCGCACTTGTTAGGAAATAGTTATTTACGTAACTAGTTATGAAAAGAGCGATATTGTTCAACAAGCGTAATATTTTCCAAAACGAGCGCCAGCGAGTTTTGCAAATTACGCGAGTTGAACAATGTCGCTCTCTTCATTACGTGTTTAAGTACAACGTTTTATCTAATTCCGCGCTTTTATAATATTTAATAAAATCTTCAATTACAATGGTAATATGAAAGTGGAATCAAATGGTGTTAAAAGTATTGTTACTATGAAGTAATCTCCCAGAAAATTGACTTTCTTTAAATAACTGTGTCTTTAATAATGTTGTTTTGAATGTTTATAAATCTTAAAATACTATTGAATTAAAATAATGGAGTAAAATTGTCAGGTCAGATATTGAAATAATTGTCAGTTTTGACAGTACCTACCTATTTAATAAATTATTCTTTGAAACTCAAACAGTTACGTAAAGTTTTTACATAACTACTTTTCATAACTGTTATATGTAGGTTATGAAAAATGTGACGTTACCTAACGTCAAGGAGTGACTTAAAGTGTCACATTTGATAGCGGAATTAGATAATAGATATTTACGCAATTAGTTATGAAAAGAGCGATATTGTTCAACAAGCGTAATATTTGCCAAAACGAGCGCTAGCGAGTTCTGCAAATTACGCGTGTTGAACAATGTCGCTCTCTTCATAACGTGTTTACGTACAACGTTTTATCTAATTCCGCGATTTCATAATATTCAATAAAATATTCAATTACGATGATTATTTTTTTCACTTGTCAAAATCTGACATTTTGGTGGTTTTAACCAATAGCAATACATTATTCTAGCCAATCATTCGGTATTATACTGATAATTCTGCTTCCTCATCGATAAAACCTTGTTTACATCGAAACGTCAAAATTTTACTTTGAATTTGTCATTATTGACAACTAAAAGTGCTTCGAAGTTTATTGAAAAATGAACACAAACCGATTGAGTGCCATCACCCAAGAGAATATTAAACATTCAGGTAAAACAAAATTTTAAATTTATGAAAAAAATAATCTTCCCAAATACAACTCGCTCTTCAAATTTTATCACATAATTTTTTATTTTCATCACTCAAACTTGTTTATTTCAGGCAAAAACATTCAAACAAACCGAATGTAGATAAAATCCCTCGTCCTAACGGACTCGTGATTTTATCAATCGGTTTGTTTTCATATTCTTGCCAAATAAACAAGTTTTCGTGGAAAAGAAAAAATTATCGATAAAATTTGAAGCACTCGTGGTATTACCTTTGATAATATTGAAGTGGAATCAAATAGTGTTAGAAGTATTGTTACTATGATGTATTCACCTAGAAAATTGACTTACTTTAAATAACTGTGTCCTGAATAATGTTTTCAATGTTTATAAATCTCAAAATACTATTGAATTAAAATAATGGGTTAATTGTACAGTTTAAATAATGAAATAATTGTCAGTTTTGACAGTACCTACCTAATTAATAAATTATTCTTTGAAACTCATGTGGCATCTCTATGTTGAAACATAAACAGTTACGTAAAGTTTTCACATAACTACTTTTCATAACTGATATATTATTATGAAGGTTATGAAAAATGTGACGTTACTTAACGTCAAGGAGTGACGTAAAGTGTCACATTTGATAGCGGAATTAGATAAATAACTAGATATTTACCGTCCCATATTCGCATAATCTGCAAGTTCCAATTTTCCGCTTTCCCTATCTTACAGAAATGGTATCTGAGAGAACAGTGACCAGTGGAAATTCCTGTGATTTTCCTGTTATCAGATTCTGAAGCTCCAAGAGCAGTAAAGTGTGGAGAGCAGTAGAGCATAACAACCTTTTCGCCTGTCTTTGACTTGCAGTATTTTTCCCTTTTTCCCATTTTCTGACTTTTTTCACAATGCGGCTTTTTGGGATACCACAAAATGGTTCAGGTCCGATGAAAGGAATACAAACTCATTCCATTGCGAGACCGTCATCAATTTCATTTCCTGGCACCTACAAAAAAAAGTTACCTATGACCCCCCATCCAAAAAACTAATTTGCACGTTGGTTATAATACGCAAAATTAAAAATCTCTCTCTCATTTGAAATTTGAAATTTGCCTTAGGCTTGGACCAATATTATTGATGTTCAGATTATGTTATGTGGGTTCTTCTTATGTGAAACGTAGTCTTCAATGCCTTGGGAAAAAATCAGTAAGGGCTCTTTGGTTTGGTGTTTCCTAGAAGGCTTTCAAGTGCCTTTGGTGACTTTTGGTTGCGGTTTCCGATATATATTTTGAACTTGTTCGGTCTTTCCAGTCTACTTTAGCTTATTGGATTTGAGCATTGTATGCGAAAGGTACCTATAAACGTGGAAAGGAAAGGCGGGCGCCTCTGGACATGGTGTAATATCGTTTTAAAATATGCTTGTTATTCAAAAGGTTGAATATGTTTAATAGAGATTTAACTTACGGTGAGCCTGGGGATTATCATCGAAATATTTACCTTCGATGATATGTATACTTATACTTATACAAAACTTTGTTTGCACAGCAGCCTAGTATAATTTACGTTATATTGATTTTTTCTTATTTTGGATCACCTTGTGAGACTATTTTCATTTCTGTCTGTAAATATTTTTGAGTGACCCAATGCAAAAAAAAACAAAATAGAGGAGAAATCGAAATTTGAATAGTCCGGTCAATTTAGACATTCGAAGCTAGCTGAAAATCAGTAAGATTGTTTAAAATATGATTAAAAATCAAATTTGAGGTCCTTCATCTTTCTCTTGTATATGGAAAAAATTTTATTTAAGGTCAAAGGTCAAAAAAATGAGTTTTATTATGAAAATACTTCAGACAAAAATTGTAGACCATAAAATAATCTACAAAAAATGTATCAGTCCTTTTTTTTACGAGCCAACGTTTTTAAGATATAACGATTCAAAAAGTTGTAGAAGTTGTAATCTTTATAATTTCATACGAGTAATTACCTCCTAAATGTTGTCGCATGAATTTAGAAACACCCTGTATATTGAAACAATGGAAATAAACACAAAATTTTCCATTTCATTTTGATTAATGTTATTGAAAAACATAATTCAAATTTGATTCATTACGGTGTGTAATCAAGGCAGGTTCTCTCTATTTATTGTTTTCCAAGTAATTTACATAGGAACCAATACATATTACGATATTGAGTTGCGTGCAAGTGTCATCTAAAAACAGTTAATCTATAAAATGTGTTTACTAAAAACCTCACAATTTTCGACATTTTAGTATTTAAGTTGGTGTTTTAGCGGACGAAATTATGGTAAGCTCAAATAAATTCACTATTACACTGTCAGTAGATGTAGGTATCTATTTTTTGAGTTTTATGTAATGTAATCATTACCTACTAATTTCATATTATTCAAAATGTAAGAAGGGTTATCAATAAACATTATTCACCTTTCAAAACATCATATAAAAATTCATTTATCAGGTATTAATAGAAACCTGTAACAGCAAAGTAGCCTTTTACTATATCAAAAACCAGGTTTATGCAAATATTTTCAAAGCTATCAATATTAAGTACCTACCAATATAAAAAAGACTGTTTATCTGATAAACCGTCAGTGTTGAGTATTAAGGGCTGGCAGATAAAACGAATTCAAATAACCAAATTCTAATAATATAGACGCCTACGTTATAAACCCGAGAATATCACGTTTGTATTTTAACCAGAGATTCGTCAATCTACAGGAGTGTTTGATATTAAAATTTTGGATAATTACTTTATCCAAATACAGGTAAAATGCTGTGTACAAAATTTTCTTATTACTGTTCATGTTTACGTCCTTATTTGTTTATTATTATTCACGTTCCCGATTCCGATTTCTTATAGACCGAGTTTATTTCCTTTTTTTCTTTGTATATATACCAGAATCTCTATTATTTTCCTTTTGTGTCCAAGCTGTGTAAAGCACATTCTAAACGGGCAATATTTTTAGTGCAATATGTGGCTGCAATATTGGCAACTATAGCCCAGCCAGCATGACAACATTTCAATTGTAGAGTATGGCTCTGCCATATATATCTCGGCAATATTGTTTGCAACACTATGGACCATTGATGAAAATAATTTGTTTCGTAGACGGGCTACACAATCGTGCAAGAATGGCTGACGAAATCATTCGCGTCGCAGCGACTTATATTGTTTTAAACACTAAGTTAAAGTAAAAGAAGAGTAGATCGTGGATTCGAGCTTGGGCGTGAAACTTTAGATAACCTAAGTCTAGAAATAGGTCTTGACAACTTGTTAAAACTACCATTTCATTAGTTTACCGCCAGCACTACCGGTTTCCTTCTTTTTCACCTCATTCTTTGCATAGGTTCTCAAGTTTTTGAATTTTTTGTAGGCCTCATCACTTGATATACCAAATTCTTCGGCGATAACTGTCCATCCATCTTTTTTAGCATTTCTGTCGTTATAAATTCCGGTTTCCACATTCTATAACTCAGGGTGTAAATGTATTTCATTAATAAACTCAATAATCTTTTCATTAGACCAAGTATTAGTCATTTTATATATAACAGCCAAAATTTTCATAACAACAACATCAAATGAACACCAAAACAAAGTAAAATTGCGGAGTATTTTCGCTGGCCAAGCGATCGTCCGGCAACTCTTGCTGCAATATCTATTCATTTTGCTTTCATATATTTTCACTATTTTAATATATTATCGTTTTTATCTCTACATATCCATTTATCTGATTCTAAATTTTCCTCTTTCCTTAATTTTTTCAATTCTTCCTAATAATATATATATATATATAATAACCTAATAACCTTCCTAATAATATATATAATAACCTAACCTAACCTCACTCAATAATTAAAAAATTCTGAACACAATCATTTATTATTAAAATTATTTGCAGGTTTTTAGACGCAGCATGTATTGGATAAAAATTTTCCAATCACAAACTAACGAACTGGTGGTACTGAAAGATCGTATTGCTTCAAATTATTTCCAAGAAGCGTTTAAGTTTCCCGTAAGATTAGCCCAAACGTTCAGTTATTTTCCAATTTCAATTGGAGAAAAAGATAAGCCATTGCAATTTAAATGGCTATACTGGAGAATTAGTTACTCATTACTTACCTTTCTTTTATTTAATTTAGAATTCTGTTTTGTAGTATATGAAGCTTGCAGACACCCACTTACTCTACTAGAAATAAGTACGTAATTCCCTTGAGTATAGGTGTATATAATCAAGGGTAATTCTTAATTTTTTAGACCAGTTGACAAATATTTTTTTTAGAAGTGGTTGTTTTTCATCTCGGAGCAATAATTCAGTTTATACTATTTTTCAAAATAACCTATGAATGGCCCAATTTTGTCAAAGAATGGTCCAAGGTTGAATGTCACATGAATAGCTATGAAATTATAGAAAATTTACGATTAAAAATCGGAATAGTAGCTGGTACTATTATGTTTGTTGCCGGGGGTGAGTAACGGGTGCATGACTGTGCTTTTGTTAACGCTAAAGTATAGTTTGTTCAGAGATATTTCATATCAACTCGGCCACTGTAGATGATATTAATGTTTCACCGGTGCGGAATTTTTGCGTTTTAGCGTGGAATATTCTCTAGCGGCGCGGCTGCGAAATCGAGACCCCCACACTGCCGCGTACCAAACATAGAGATACTACAGACAGAGGCAGCAACAGTGCTGCCAGACATGACATAAGAAATTATCGAGCAGCATTGCCAAAATTATCGAATTTTTCAGAAAATTAGGCTGTCGCGTATATGCTATATATACATAGACAAAGGCAAAGAAACCTCTGATCGTTTGTCTCTTCTCTCTCACAGGAGTTCAGATGGACATTTCTACTTACACAGCGCCATATAGCTTGTTGCGTCTATCTGTAGTACCTCTATGGTACCAAAACGCTAGTATCGCGTCAAATTAGCTTACAATATTATTACGATGAATTCCTCGGATGAAGATGTTTTGAAGAAAATGAAATCAGTTAAGTACAAATACATAATTTAAATATTTCATTATTATAACTTAGAAAAAAGTGTATTCATGAAATGAATCAAGGTCGTACAAGTCATGGGGAGTACCACACTTTAATTAGTGTCTCAATTGTTTAGATGAATGGAGATATACGAAAAAACGGTACTAACCACCGTGAAGCCATAACTCCGGAGGAACGCTTATCCATTACTTTAAGGTGCGGGACATAACGTAGTATTTACAGATATTTAATATATTATCCACTAATAGTAAAAAAGTTGCATATTACACAAGTTTTTAAGAATAGAAAAAACTTTTGACAGATATTTTCTGGACCACCAGAATCATATTTACATGCCTGTCAAGACCTGGTTCCAGATCCAGTTTTTCTGGCATTCGAAAAGCGTGAAAACTCACTAGTTTTATATTTTGTGATGAAACGCAAAAAACGTTTATGATCCTATCTATGTAAATGGAAGTGTTTTTTTTGTTTTGCATTTTTAGATAAGCATTAAATATCAAATGGAGTAAAACATTGTCGATAGTATGATATTTTTCTCTCAATTTGTTACTTCATGCTGGAGAATGTGAGATTTGAAACTAACTTTTGAGAAAATGTGAGTTTTGGAACTGACCATGTAGCAGTTTGATCGTCCACCGATTACCAAAAGTTCAGACAGCTTTTTCAGTTAAGTTGTTTTGATTGTCAAGATATGGAATAGATGTATTAAAAGCTACACTAAAAGAAAACTTCAGTTTTCATAAGTACAAACAAACTTTTAAGCAAAATTTCAAAGCTTTCATTGTTTCCGTAAATACAAAGAAATTTTAAACTCTGGTTCCTAACACTTCTTCTTGAGGCTCACATAAATCTATTTCATCATCAGGCTGCTCTGGTTCATCTTCCGCGGCATCAAGAATATGTTTTGATTAAGATTCTCGCCAGAAAAATCAACTTGTGCATTATGAGGAGAATGTTAGTTTTGAGAACAGCATGCGTCTTCGCAATTGTGCTCACATTGGAGAATGCAAGTTTTGAATTTGATCGCGCGCGGCTCGTTGGTAGTAAGTGTACGTGTGGATAATGTGACTTTTGCTACTAAACCGAATCTTGTCACCACAATTTATATGGAAAGAAGTGAGTTTTGCTGCCGTTTTATATCCTAAATACCTACCTAGATACTTACTTTGTCCACAACATGGCGCCGGTGACTCAATTTTGCAAAAATGCGGAGAATGTGAGTTTTGATTCTAGACCCCTCATATATTATATCTGACCTTGCTACAAGATATGATTATCTCCGAACCAACTTTACCAGCTTAGCGACTTTATCAAAAACCACAAGAGCAGTGAAATATATAACATTTGTTTTTCAGTTGAACACGGGTTGGTAAACGCTTATAAATTAAAAAATAGATTTGATCAAGACTATAACTTTACTGAAGCTGTCAAAAACTATTTTATTATTACCTATGAACATATTTTTGATGTAGTTGAATATTCAGTTTGGCTGGGAGTTCTTATACAGGTATTATGATTTCCAGAGATATTCTGAAAATGTTTTATTGTTATCCATCCATCGAGTGAAGACACTTCATCTTTCTGTTAAAAACGCACATCTACTTTTTCTAGTAGGGTCATTCTGGCAAAAAACCTCCCTACTCTACAGATACAGATATTCCTTAGGTATAGGTCGTTTTAAGAAAATAAATCTGCTTTTTTCAGTTTTTAAATTTACAAAGGACATTCTATTGGAACTTCACCGATGTGTTTATTATGCTGATAGGTTTAGTTTTGACTCACAGGTTGAAACAAATATCGAAAAAAATTCAAGATATAGCAAAAAGCAAAGTAAGTGGTAATTATAATTTATAAACTCATCTATACTGTGCATTGTCTGACAATATTGAAAACTAAGTAAATTCCGTTTATCTAATTCCGCTATCAAATGTGACACTTTAAGTCACTTCTTGACGTTAGGTAACGTCACATTTTTCATAACCTTCATATATCAGTTATGAAAAGTAATTATGTAAAAACTTTACAACATAGATACTACATGAGTTTCAAAGAATAATTCATTAATTAGGTAGGTACTGTCAAAACTGACAATTATTTCATTATTTAAACTGACAATTACCCCATAATTTCAATTCAATAGTATTTTAGGATTTATAAACATTGGAAAAACATTATTAAGGACACAGTTATTTAAAATAAGTCAATTTTTTGGGTGAATACATCATAGATACAATACTTCTAACACCATTTGATTCCACTTCAATATTATCATTGTAATTGAAGATTTTATAGAATATTATGAAAGCGCGGAATTAGATAAAACGTTGTACGTAAACACGTTATGAAGAGAGCGACATTGTTCAACACGCGTAATTTGCAGAACTAGCTAGCGCTCGTTTTGGCAAATATTACGCTTGTTGAACAATATCGCTCTTTTCATAACTAATTACGTAAATATCTATTAACACCATTTGAATCCACTTTAATATTACCATTGTAATTGAAGATTTCATTAAATATTATAAAAGCGCGGAATTAGATAAAACGTTGTACGTAAACACGTTATGAAGAGAGCGACATTGTTCAACTCGCGTGATTTGCAGAACTCGCTAGCGCTTTTGGCAAATATTACGCTTGCTGAACAATATCGCTCTTTTCATAACTTGTTACGTAAATAACTATTATGCCCGAAATAAGAATCTCATTAAGGGGAAGTTTGAATTTAATTCGATACACTGCAAGCTCGGTGTCAAACGAGGAGTTACTTACTTCTATGTATCTAAAATCCTATTGACTGCGCCAGTTTTGGTTAATGGAATGAGATATTCTAGATGAATTCTTCCTCAAACAGATTATTAGACAGTATGTTACTATCGTCAACTGAACTACATTAATAATTTTTTGTTTCAGGTGAATGACATTGTTGCTTGGAAAACTATTAGAAAAGACTATATACGTATATCCGAACTTTGTCATATCGTTAACGAAAGAACTTCTGGAATAATAATAACTTGTTTTCTTATGGATTTGTATTTCATACTTTTGCAATTGTACGAAAGCCTTAGACCGATTGAGAGTGTCGTTGAGAAAGTTTATTTTTTCATTTCCTTTGGGTTGTTGCTACTGAGGATATTTTGTATGTGCATTTTCGGTGGGGCTGTATTCGAAGAATGGAAGAATATTCGTTTTTATTTGAACACCATTTCATCTTCAGCTTACAATTTAGAGGTAACAAATTTCTTTTCACAAAACAATTTCCCAATTCTTTTTCTAAACTTAACATCAATAAAATTCATCGAACACAATTTACAAAAATATTTTCTTTACAGATTGAAAGATTAACTAACCATGTAGCAACGTGGGAATTATCTTTGTCCGGCAAAAATTTTTTTAATATTTCTCGGGGTCTAATTCTCCAGGTAGGTTACATTATTTAAGTTAATAAAAATATTATTCGATAATAACAACTATGTTTATAAAGGTGTTAAACTTAACAAAAATATGATGTTTTCTCAATGTTGATAGTTGACAAAATCATAATCAGTTATTTTTAATATTTTTATTCTTGCAAGGTCGATTGGAAAATATAATACAACTTCTGGATGATTTAAATAGCTCGCCATTAATGCTGTGACGTACATACCCTAAAAGTTAGCTACATAAGAGTTGACATATTAGGCAATCCAGATCACGTGACCCAATATGGCCGTGCAGGGCAAACAATTTAAACAGATAGGTTAGTTTTGTATTGTCTATTCAGTCATAAACAGTGCTCAAGACTTTTTAGTCGAATTTATTTGTATATTTTGCATCAATTTAGTATATTTTATTAGTGTTTAGTATATTGTTCATTTGATTAGTATTTTTTATTTAGAATATATCACTTTCCTTAGTTTTTATAAATGTTGCTATTGAACAAAGCTGGTAGGTGTTTCACTCCTGAAATCCGTAAGCATAAAAGTTAAATACTGCAGGTGATATCTTCCAATTCAAGCAAGTGAAATTTTAATGCCAGCAATTTCATAAAAGTTTCACTTTCATTATAATATTGTATACAGTTGGTTCGGTGAATCTTTTCCCATGCGTCATCATTCATATACAAACGCAATATATCAATACATTAAATTACACGTAGGTCGTAGATTGATGTTTCAATTAGGATGTGGCTAAAATGACGATGTACGTTATTCATTATTAAAGCTAGTTATTTGTAAATATTTCACAGCCATTTAGCGATGTGCTACCTGAACCTTTAGTTTGAAAAAACTGTTGGTATTCCAGAGTTTTATAGGGTTATTCCGCAAATTCACTTGCATAAGAGTTAGAATTAATAACAATTTCCTCAGTAAACTTTGCAAATCAGAATTACCTTTTTATTGTTATGGCTAGCAACCATTACTATTGGGCCGTCCCATCCATGCCTCTTTCCACATATTTATAACAGAGCTATCTGAATACTTATCTTTACCAATATAATTATTGTAATATGACTTGCAATTTGCCCAAATTAATTCAATAGCGTTGAATTCACATTGATATGGCGGTAGTTTCAGCAAAATATGTTTCATACAAATCAGTTTGATGGATTTCTATTCCTAACGATGATGAAATGTCAATTTAAGGTTAGTTTCCATAGCGAAGTAAATAAATAATCTTCACTTACCACAATAATTCGAACACTCGGGTGTAAGTAAGTCGTTATAACAACTGTTTTTCAATTAAATTTATATGCAAGGTGCAGAAAAATGAGTAAAAATGTGAAATAGAAATGTAAACAAAGTCTTTGGTCTGTCAACGTACAAATTCGCGTTAAACTTATCGCCGACATTCATTATATGGCTATCTCTGTCTGTTATATTATGTTGTAATGGAACAAACGGCTTCATTTCGGGGGTTTAGATTCTGTGAGTAGGAAAGAGACGTACTACAAAAAGTAGTATGTTAATAATTTCATACATGGGAAAAGATTCACCGAACGAACTGTATGTTTTAGTCAGTGTGTACTTCAATAATAATTCTTGATAGTCTAAAAACCACTAACAAAAAAATAATGTTCTTATATAGGTACACAACCAAAAGTTGGTCCTAAATTGATATACCCAGCTTAAAAGTTTTATAAAACTGAACTTTTTATTGTATATTAGTATAGACACCAAAGCAAAATAAAAGCACCTTTAATAAACTCTTATGTATAACAAAATCCACGGTCTACAATGTATTATAGTATATTATTAAACGAGCAATTTATGATAGCCATAATTCACGATGGATGACGATTGCGTCAAGAGCCGCAGGCGAGGGGCGCAAGTCACCCAAGTGAATTATGGCCATAAATTGCGAGTAGAATACTATACTTTGTCCACGACACTTAATTTATTTATTAATAAATAAAAGTCAGTAGCGATTTGGCATACTACTAACCTCAAAATGTTGTAGCAGCTACTTCAAATAATTTGACATATATAGAGATGGGCGATACTGT
>CAJUYH010008777.1:0-10411 GCA_910591685.1 Galerucella tenella
ATATATATATACATATATGTATTGTATGTACCCTCAACTATATGTATATTGTATGGTACATACGTATACATACAATATGAGCGATCCATTATGATGCTGGGCATCGAACTTACGGCTATATAGACCCCAGACTCAATCTGGATTATCTTCACTGATTCAATTTATCGCTGAGATATTTTGCCCAATCGATATATGGATTTTCCCTCACTTCAGCTATGGACTGATGTGACTGCAACTGTATTATGACTCTATGAAAGCTTATTCAGAAGAATATAATATTTGTATTGTAAGATGCATTACAATAACTGAATTCACGAGTAATAGTATATGGAATAATAATAAATTTATTTTTAATTAGAAAGTCGCTTTTATTCTTTTTATTCGCAAATTCAACTGGGATATAATTATTTAGTTATTTGTTGATGGCTATGGTACTGTGCGATTTGTGAATTTGAACGGAAATAATTGTGGAGCAGAGTTTTGGTGCTGTAAATAGACGTCTTGAATGTTGATGAAGGAGGAATGACTCGATTTACCATATCCACTTGGGTATGGTAAATCGAGTGATGTCCCTATTATTTATTGTTAAATAAGAATCTTTTGATCCTAAATAAACTCAACAGTCTGCTACTCCTGCGACATGGAGTAATTTTAGCGTAGTTATGTCAAAAGACACTTTGTTAATCAATTTTTGTTTGAAGTTCGATAGTTGATACTGTAAAGTATGTATATGTATGAAGGTTAAAATTACTTGAATCCATTCAGATAATTATGAAAATGTATTACGTAGAAGTTTAATTTACTTGGAGTACACTTTTGTCAATAATTATAAGTTATAAATCTTACAGCTATGAGTACAACTACATTTTCATATATTAACAATTGTACATTATAACTATCTACTGAAGATCTAAGTTCTCGGGAATTACAAATTCGCATTTTAGCACGTACTGATATTATTCTCGTGTAATATATTTTCAGATGTCTCTCGTATATAGTGAGTAAAGTTTATATTCTTAATGGTATATAGACTTCTTCATCATATATAATATTCTATATGTTGTACCATCCGTCCTTATACAGAACTCTGCTATGTACACAATATGTTTCTGAACTCAGTTCTCTCTTTCTCTCACTCTCCGTCACTCTCTCCGGCTGTATTGAATTTTCATTTATTAAATAGGTGCATACATATATGCATCACAATTTTGTTCTAATTCTCTGAGGGACTCTGAAATGAATTCATAATTTGACGAATGCACACATCCAATGAATAATAGAAAAAAAAAATAGAACAAAAATTGAAGAATGAATCATATTTAATTCATTCAAAGATTTGATTCATTCTATCTTCATTTCTGGGATTGACATCCTGAAGACGTTTCTGTATTTTCCGCCAACATTTTATTAAACCGTCTACGCTATGCAGCAATATTAATTAAATTTTTATTATCCTAAATCTCTGTAATTTTGTCAGTATTTCTCAAGAATAAATGGAAATATACGATTTTCAAAAGAAATATATTTATACTCACAAGTATACTGACTTGTTATTGAAATATTTATCATTTCATAGTGACATATTGCTTAACGATCGTGGAAAAAAAAAAGAAAATATGTAACACAAGATCACATATAAAATAAATCCGTAGCATGACGATCATTATAATGTTCCAATAATTTGGTCCTCAACATAGTGTTGAAAGTCCAGTATTTTTTTTTTCTACATCATCATCCAGTTTATTGAAGAGATGTCATTGCAATCTTACATCTGGCGGGCTCAGAAGCCAATCAGTATAAGTCAATCATTTTTATAATTGCATTCTTTACCCCAAGTCATACTCTAAAGTCCAAACGTTCTTTCTGTTTTGGTTTTTCCGCATTAAGATATTTACTCACGTTATCCTTCAATAAAAATCCAATTACCAAATTTCCAGGTGGTGTTATTTTCTGGTAATTAATATCATAAGAATGTAATTCATATTATTTTTCGTTCTATTGACTCGTACACTGATTGAGTTCTGAGCTCTCGATCTGTCACTCAACTGTCACAAAAGACATTTTTAAAATGAGAATTCCAAACATACAATCACAATACGCACGATAAAATAATATTTTTATATATCTATTGTATTCATAAATAAACAAAAATAAAGCTGTTATAATAAATGGCAACAAAAGCTTACAATTGTTCTTTTTTCTTATTCATTGAAACGAATCACATCTTATAAAGGTAATACGCGTAGACGTCTACATATACAACATGAAGAAATTTTAATTAAATTCCAATATGAATTTCCACCTTGACAGAAATATGTCTGCATATATACATTATAAATAAAAGCATTTGAAAATGGTTAAGCACACCCGCAATTTTGATGCTCATCTTGTCAGTGCCCACGTATAACTATGACGAGTGGAGTTGAGTGCGGAAAACACGGTGTAAAATTGAATTAATCGAGCAATTCCAACGAATTGTAAGTCGCTTCGCTTTCACATCGCCTCGGGTTGACAGAAGTCTGGTGTCTTAATTGGCTTCGAGAACGCGCGACAGAAATGTGACGCAGAGGGTGCAGAGATAAAGATAAAGAGGGCAAGCGAAGGAACAAAATTCTTTCTCTCTTGCGGCGTCCTGCCATCATACGAATAAACATAATTTAAATAAATGAAAGTTCTCTGGTACCCAACTATTTGCTTATTCTCTCTACTTTCGTCCTGACTTTATCTGTCTTTCCTTATTTGCGCCACCCGTCAACAACAAAACTTTTCAGGAATGCGAATAACACCGGTGGCACTCCTAACGAACCCGTTACCTGGGTGGCAACTTAATGTTCGTCGAAATTAAAGTTCTGCATTGAACTTGGGTGAGAGAGGGAGAAGGAATGAGATAGAGGGGGAGCGGGAGAGAGAGGGAGAGAGAGAGACGGAGACGGCAAGATTAAAGGGTTGAATTTGATAATCTCTATAAGCTATTTTACTCATATTTCAAGCTCCCTGCACCTTCATATACATTTTGCGCCATTGGTTGTAAAAACTTTCAGTGTTCTGCTGCGAGGCAAAAATAGAAAAAAGTTGAAACCAGTTTTTGTTATATAATGCGAGGAATTTTGTTGATTCCTACACTAAACTTTTACTTTATGACCCACTTAAATTTAATTTTCAATTTTATATCCACTACTGACCCATCATTGTTTGAATTTATATCAAATTGTTACAAAAATATAAAGCTCATCGTTTTACATATCTGTATAATAATAAATAGATCATGTGTGTCGGTGTGTATATCTGTGATATGAATATTATATTCGTCTATGAATATAAATAATTTGACGAAAGCTATTCGTATAGATTTATGAGTATTGAAACAAGTTTAGTATCTATACCAACGAGTCCAAAGTCCCCGATTTTACTTATCTTATCTCAACTATTCTTCCACACTATCCAGTTTTATATGTATGTGCAGTTTAACAATTGTATTTTCGGTGGGTGGATATATTCACGAAAAAGTAAGGGTGGAACAAACTGGGAAGAAATTGTGCGAAGAAAGTTCATTGCACACTATTCGAAGAAGTTGGGTGTGCAATAAGGAAGGATATATTCAACTGAGGTATAGGTATAAACATATATAGTTGGTGTAAAAACACCATGATAGGTGTGTAAGGAGAAAGATACGAATAGTAAAAGACAACCCAAAGCTTCTGGTTGCTGAACAAACATTAGCATGAAAGTGGAAAACTGGGTAGTGAAACTCCACTTACAACGTCTAGGGCAAAATGTGAATAAAAAAAAGGAGAGAAAAAAAAAGAGAAAAGCGAAAAGTGAGAATGGCAAATGTATATATAGATGGAAAACGATGAAAGAGAGGTCATAGGTACACATGTACGACAATAAAAGACAGTATAGCCTTCACAAGCGGGCATTCCGTATAGTATAGAAATATAAAGAGTGCACAGTAAGCGAACGGGGGATACAGAGAAAGTAGGTACAATAAAAGAAAGAAAAAAGACATATTTCAAATATAAAAGGAAAATGTAAAATTTCAAAAGGGTTAAATAACGGCACTCACAGGACAGACTTCTAAGAGCGAGGTGGAATTTTATTAAAATATTTAAATGGCGAATGGCATTAGGGAAATAGTGACGCCATTGTTGCTGGGAATGTCGTTACAGTGGCGCGCGCGCTTCACTTTCTCATTCGCTCTTTTCTCTTTTCCATTTTTTTTTCTCGTCTTTTTCTTCTGCTTTTTCTTTTCTTTTCTTTTCTATTCCTTCTTTTTTTTTACGCTTCGTGAAAATTTCAGCTCAAACTTTTATCGACATTTCAGCGTCGTTTCTCCCGTTCGCCTCTTCAGATTTTTTTATTATTACTTTTTTTCTATACTATGTGTATGTATTTTGTATTCATTTTTCTCTTTCTTTCCTTTTTATGCTTTTTTTTTAACCGTCTGGTTACACGTCGTACGTCTCGGCCCATTACGTTCGCGCTCAAACAAACTCGTTGAGGCTCGATGAAGGCAAAGTTGGCTTTTCTCACTTTTTATCCATACATAGGTTTTGGTAGAAGGAAATGAAAATTTTATAATCGACCACATGACGAGTTCTAAAGTTACTTGCAACATTTTTCTTATGTGTTACGAAAACTTAATACCTCTACCAGTGAGCATATGATGTTTCTGACAAAAAAGGAATAGAATGAAGGCAAAGCGGAAACATAGATGAAGAGCTGTCGTGCAATTCATTGAAGAAAATATAGAGCATCAACCAAATCTACTACATGTCGGCGACATCTTTTTGACGTATGATAACGGCCACCATGTACAATATATATATATATATATATGAGTATGCAAAACAAAATTGAATGAAGATAAGTTATAACGAGAAAATCAGAAGCAAAATTTAAATTGGTAAAGTTGCATTTTATCAACTTAGATATTGGCCAGTTATAATTTATAGAGTTTCCAATACATTTTCAGCTTGAAAATAGTGAAAAAATATCTTCATATTATTTCTAATCGAAAATAATACGCATGACTTTAATAAGTATACAGCTAGCATTGCCAGCGATGAATACTCTTTGATCATTAGTCCGCAATATTCAAAGTTATTTAAGAAAAAAAAAAACTAAACAAATCTCGGGTGTTAAATCAACTTTGCTTTTTTGTCGTTTAATCTCTTTACAACTAACCTTTCATCAGACTAGATTTGTGTCAATATATCCTGCCTAATTAGATAACATTTTAGTATTATGTTTCATATACAATTCTCCGTTTTTTCTTTTCAACACACTGATTCAAAGACATATCTTTGCATATATTAATTCATCGAATAAAATATCTTCATTTAAATGACATCAAAGTGAAAACCCATCAGAGCATATTGCGGCGTAATGCTCACCAAATCGGGATGGAGTACAGTTGATATGAAATGTAATAATATTGGGAAGTAACACGGAGGCGTGGCTTAAAAACATGTCGAAAAGTAGCCTCAATTTTTGAAAATATAACGTGTGATAGTAGTGTAAATAAATAAGATATTATTAAATGTAATCGACATATTATCTTAGACGGTTAAAAACCCAAATCACGGCGCAGAACAAATTTTATCAGTCGGACATTTAATTAAATGTAGAATCAATCGCGAATAGAGTGATAAAAATGAGGTAGTAGTTATCGCGCTTTGTATACAAACACCCCATATGAAAGAAAAACCTCATGAAATAAATGCAACAATATCTAAAAGCGGAAAAATACTGTCAATAGTTTTTTTAAAATCTTCTTCCTGAATAGCACTCTAAAAGATAATAGTATTATGAAAAAATTGTTATAATCATTTATTTACATGGAAAAGCAAAAATTATATTTCCAGTATTAAATATTTAGGTTCAACTTTATGAACGTAATTCTCAATATATAATCACTTTTTTTTTATGTAAATAGCACCCTTTCATTTGAGAAGTTACTTTATTTATTTTCAATAAATTTTTCCACGTTTTAAACTTATCGACTCTTTCCAAATTACAGTTAGTCACTGAACGATCACCATGTTTCGTAAAGTTAGGACAAAACCCGTTTAAATCTATATTTGTTTCACTTTGACAGTCTCAAACTGCCCAGCTGACTCTATTTTTTGACTTTACACGTTCTGGAAATATTCCAACTACTTACAATTTCAATTTTCGTTTCTTAATAATTCATCATGAAAATTTGACTGTGAATGTAAACAGCATACGATCATATCAACTGTATTTTAACTCAACTGTTGTAAGGCGTTATTAGTTTGATTTTTTACCACTAGACGTCATGACTCAATTGGTTGGTTCCCAATACACCGAAAAATAAAAACGACTATTTAAATCTTCCTGTATTTATGTCATGCAGATAATTGACACTCGCTCCGTCTACCACTGACGGTCCATCACGAATACGACACCTAATTAAATCGACGCAGCCATTGTTGTTAGTAAATATTATATATATCTGTATTAGTATACATATACCATATATCGCATATATATTTATGGATATAGATATATATTATGTAGAGAATAATATATATGGTGAAGCGAAATTCAAAGGTCGATTCGTCGTAATAGGAATCACGAATTCTCGACACGCGCGATTATCATCGCCCCTCGATACTCTTTCGTATTCTCTGCCATACACAGTTTCTACGCCTATCTGACGCCACTGGCACAGCTTTCCTCTCATCCAGAGGAGTTTCACAGAACAAAGCATAAATCACAAAGCGCCGAACATTCGTTACAAGGTATGCAGACCATGAAATACAGAGCGTTCGTTTCCTCCAACTGCTCTACACTCTATCATTGTTTCTTCTTCTATCTAACGCTTTCTCATTCTCTCTTTCTCTCTTTCCCTCTCTATCTGTCTGTCTCACTTTTATTATCTCTCTTCTCTATCTCTATACTTTCACCCATTAGTCCAATTCTCTTGCCTACTCCAACTAATACTAACGGGTCGCCTTGTTGGTATACATTGTGTGTTATGCTCAACGAAGCGAACTTTGCCGATTGGATTTGAAATTATTTGGGAAAGCTCTCGCGGTCTACTAAATTGTATTCAACTCTGATTCCCTTGCGGATTCTGTCTCTTTCTATCATTGTTGCTTTTTCAATCTTTACTTTACACTTTATATACATTCATATCATATTGTTTCAATAATTTTTTATTTTAATTTATATATTGGTCTGAACAAGTGTTTTAGTATTCATTCCTTTATTTATTTAATTATTTTTTTTTCTTACCATTTTAATTCAATGAAATGAAGCGATATTGTTTGATGAAATAATGTTTGACAGATTAAAAAGACAAAATGGAGAATAATATCGAGGGTAAATAAATGAGTTTGTGATGGCAAAGTGGCTTAGATATGATATCGCTTTGGCAACACTCACATATACTTAAATGTATACATACATATACATACATAAACGTATATCTATATTTTGCGTTCAGGAAATTGGCCATTTCGCTGGCAATAATCGCCTGGGGTGTTTTAATAATCGTCCCGTACCGACATACTATGTTATATACACACACATATGTATACAGATATGGTTATATAAAAAAAGAATAATGAAAATCATGATTCTTCTTTCTATTTTTCTATTCTCCGTGCATTGCTATATGTATATATATATTTTTTACTCCCTCGCAGTAGACGCCGATGCGGTTTTGTGATTTTTATACACCTCTCTCCCTCTCTCCCTCTCTCACTATTCCTCTCTTTCTCCCTATCACGCACTCTTGGAGTTTTTTTTTTCGGTCACCGACCTTTTGGTGCACGGCACTTGGTATGGTGCGCTCCGCCCTCAATTTTCCGATAGATACATATTCCAGCCGAGATACATACATAGATAGTATATATTTTTTATATCACAATCTGCCACTGTACAATGACAATATTCATAAAATGAATATAAATAAATAGGTAGAAAAAAAATATTATAACAACTTATAACAACTTTATAATAGCCGGAAGAATACGTTTTACAAGTTTGTTGCAAAAAAGTTGTGTAATTAGTTGAGTTTATGCCAATTTGTCGTTTCAAAGTTTATTATATATATGCAGAGTGAATATTGGACAAGTGGAGTCTTGAGTATTATGTGGGTATTTATATGTATATATAACTATTAAAAATTCCCGTATTTTTCTTGTATCATGAAATGTATAACGACTAAATGAAGAAATTTGTAAAATTACCTGTGGACTTTACATGCAAATGTATTGAAAATTAAAATGGAAATTAACCCATTGTTTGGCAACCATATTTTATTTCAAAAAAGAAAAGTTACCCCTTGTTATACGAGTTATATTATATCCAAGTAAGTATATATTACTTCGAAAATAATTTTATCATCAAATCAAATAAAATTACGACTGACATCTTGTTTAACTGTTATATTGCCAATGCAATGCACCAAAAAAACGCATGTGTGTATCTCCGACTGTAGAAAACGATGTTGACTGAGTGCAACCTTGCGATTTTTTTTTATTAAATATTCTTGAAGTATATAATTTTGAGAATACTTTCTCAATATTTCATCAAAATCGATGTGCTAGAATTGAAGTTATCGCAATTTTTAGAGCTCTACCTTATAGTTTGTTTCAACAGAATTATTATTACTTACCTAAAAAAAATCAATAAAAACCATCATTTTTCCTGAGTACAAACATACGTAACCCCTTAAGAAATGTATGTGTCGGTCTGTGTATACAGTATACGGGTGACTATGAGGGTAGGTTCTGCACAGTCGGGGTAGTTGGAAATATTTTTAAAATTTAGACAACAATATTTAAAAACATTTGCAACAAGAATAAAAATGGTTGTCGCACTGTAAACGAAGTTATGATTTTTCATTCGCCTCATATGAAGCTGAGAAAAACCGTTCATTTGAACGTTCCGAACTTCAGGTACATATCTGCTCTATCTAATAATACAACAAAATAATAGTGTCCATACTTCAAATATTTCTATTCCCTATGTGAAGCTGTTGAGAGAAGCTTATTAGAATGATAAAATGTTAATGTATCAGTGGTGTAATACCGGTACAACATCTATGATCTTCAATATTATTACGAATGCTGCGGTTACATATCTGTGGTATACATATAGTATAGATGATAGCAATATACAGAGAATAGAACACTGCGTCAGAGAACGCTGAGTTGGGCAGGAGCAATGATATATATTGAGGTGGTTGCGGTTGGAAATGGCAATTCGCATGGCACACAGACAGCAATATGTGATTATGACCCTGGATATTAAATGTCTGCTTTGCAGCCAATGATGAGAAAATTGAATTTGACTTTGGCAGTTTCCTCAGACCAATTACCGTCTCACAACAAAGTGGCCCCCAGGCGACGACAATCGTCAAGCTTTATATATATCTATATGGATATATTGTGTAACAAAGCTCTTGGTGTTATTGCCACAAGTTGTGGTAATTTCTTTGTTAATGTAATATTATGATAGTGCCTATTAAATTATTATATTGCTATGACCTTATAACAAGAAAATTGGTTTTGATTTTTTCATTGTTTATTTTCATTTATTTATTTGTTTTTTCATTGAAGTAAAGTTTAATGAACAAAGGTTGTTATTTTTTTTATTTTTTTTTTATTATTGATATCTGTATGTGCCACCATTGAATTTGTTGCATTGCGTCACAAAGGAATGAGCTTATAAACAATCGTGCCTTTCAATTGAGTCTCTGTGTATACAAAACACAGATCCAAATTTACATTTGACCACGAATTGCCATCCAATAGATACCACTTGCGGCACTTCAACAGATAGAGAATCGCAAAATTGATGGTGTATTGTTACCATACGAGTGGAGCACGTGACCGTTTTACGAATCAATAAAAACATGACATCAAAAAACGGAAAACAGTTTTTGTGTATTTAATTTTGTATAAATCCATATTTGTTTTTTTTTTCCATTGTCCATTTGTCACAGGCTCTCATTAACGTGTCCTCCAATTTCATTTTTGCTATAAAATAACGCACAAATCAACTGTCATTTTGATATCGCCTGTTTTCAATTACTCAACAGTCAAGAAAAAAAAAATGAATAAATAATAAAACATATATGTTTATTCTATTATCCTACACAAAATGAAATGCGTAATGACCCAATTTTTTTTCCATTCTGATTTTTGTTCGACAACAACAACAACGACACGTTCACTCCGGCTTTCATGGAGCTTTTTTCTGAATATTCACCAGTCAAGGTATTGTTCATCCAGTAACAAATCCAACAATAGCAACAATAATAATAAAACTAATGAGCAGCTGACAAAATAAAAAAATTTACAATTATCTCAACGTTTAATTGTTCTTCTCATCGCTTTGTTCCTTCCAATCTATTCTTATTTCGATCACTCGT
>CAJUYH010008777.1:10511-23088 GCA_910591685.1 Galerucella tenella
AACAATGACATCTTTCTATGTAGTTGCAAGATATATATATGATCGTGACACAATTTAATTAATTATTGATTCATTTGAGATGAAAAATATGTTAATGCACATTCAATATACGAAACAAATTGCTACGACCGAATAATATTGAAATTATTATGTAACTGTAATTCACACACACACACACATCTTCACTCACTGTCGAAATTATCAAAAAGCTACCGCATGCGCACCGATCAGGCTCATTGTCTAGCTACCGTTCATATCAGGTCAATGTTCAATTAAGTATGTAATATCATGCACTTTTGCATAATACAAAATTACCCAACTTAGTTAGGCGCCAAATTCAAGATGTCGTTATCCGACACTACATACGAGTATATGTAAATATATACTGGTGGTAAAAAATAGTTTTTTTGAAAATATTGGACACGTGTATTTTTATTTTTTTACTCGATGCGTAGTTTGCGAAATTTGTGACCATTTTCGACTTTTTGGACACCCTGTATATATATATATGTATACGATGATGTTTATTTACAATATATATACATCTTTATTTATTTTTTACTCGATCTGATTCCATCATTAAAATTCTAGCCCTCGAGCACACACTTTTCAGTCATATCACCTTCAACCTCTTCAACGAAAATATTTCGTGGTATTTTCATCGGATATTCTACATGTCTTTTTACAATCCCTTCCTTCTCTCTGTACTCTCTCCTTCGCATCCTCCGCATTATTTCACATGTACATATATACCCTATTCTTTGTTTAACCACGCGGTTCATTTGAGAGAGCATACGCTTCGAGCTTTTACCCTGTAATTCACATTAATCCCCATATATCGTTATAGTCTTATCGACTATACTACTCTGTATTAAAGTATACTAAGTCTATAAATATATACAGCAGGCAATCAATGAGAGTAAACTAGTTATATATTTATTTACTAAATAAACTTTTATATATCTACACCCAATATGCGATAATAATAATAAAAAAGGAGGATCTGTTACCTTTATATATATTTAGTAGATATTTTTGCCATTGTCATTTATCATACAGTATCAATTATTATAATTATGCTGTAATCGTATTATTAATATATAAAACGATTCCACGTACTGAAGATACCATTCACTTGGAATTAAATAGCGATGATTATACAATTACAAAAAAACTTATTCCGAGTGTATCAAAAAGCTTTTACATCATAAGCATACACTGTATACATAAAAACAACTTTCCTTATATCTTTGCATCATAATTTTTATTTTGCTCGTCCTAGTTTTTCAATCCCACCGGGCAGCATTCCGATTCCATTTATTTCGTCTTTCACTGGGCACACGATTACTCAATTATCAACAGACTCGATTCGTAAAATGTTAAAAGATAAAAAACAGGGATAAAAAAATTATAATTCTATTAAACGAATTTTCGTAAAATATGAATGATAAATTTTTTATAATATCAAGTAACTTGTGGTGAGACATTACAATAATTGAGATATATATCGTTCTATCGTTTTGTACACATATACGAGTATGTATGCCGATTATTATCTTGCGCATGAGCAAGTGTGAGCTAACATGAATGTCTACAAATGTACGATGCAATCAGTGAAATAGAGTCGTAGCACACGTGCTATGGAACATAGAGCTAATTCAACTGTATACCCCACACCGTTTGTTCCTTTGGCACTTCGCCCACAAGACCTGTTTCATCACAATATATATACATGGTGCACTTTCTAGTCGTACTCGAGTGAATTAGCGAAGCTCTGTATAAACATAAGATACTTACAAAACATTTCCCATATAATTTTGATCAATTTTTATTTCTTTTTGTCTCATTACAATTTCTCTAATGGAAGGAACGTGATTTCATCAAAGAATACTTAAGTAAAATGAAAAATAAATAATTATATATTTCCTAATAATTGTTCATAAATCACTTTACTTTTCTTTCTCATAATAGAGCAATACATGATACACTTCCTTTTCTCCACTCGATATTTTCTAAAGATAACATTTTATATATATGACGAAGTATTGAATTTTTCCTCGGTGCCAGAACAATTTATTTGGTCGAGCAATGTTATACGTTATCAAGGGAATCGGTTGCTAGCGAGTGCGATTTCATGTTGCATAGCTCTCCGGGGTGATGTGCTTCTCGTTTTTCGATTTCATTCATACATGTATTTTTTTTATTTTCCTGCCTTTTATATTTCACCTGACGTGCCCCTCTCACTTATGTCATTCTATCAATCAAACCCATTATCAGACATACAATGTGACTGTTCTTTACCGTAGATGTCGAATAAAATGATTGCAGCCAAAGAATGTAGAGGCGCCTTAACATTTGAAACATAAATATATGTCGATACTTGAATTGAATACAATAATCACTCTGTTGTATAACAGTGATATATGTAACAAATATAATTGAACACTTCATTTATTGAACATAGAGAGATGTAAAATTTTGAATTTTTCAAATTGTGGATTGTTATTATTATTATTGAAGTATCAAATTTTTAATAACATGCGTGTTATTTGTATAAATGAAAATTTAATTTCTAACAAATTGATATTAATTCAAGTTTACTTTTAGCAAGCATATCACTATTTTGTTCGTCTGCCACTTGACCGAATTTGCTTTAATATACTATTCCTCTTGGACAACTGTCAAACAAATGTCAGTGTGTATATATGCACGCATTGTCAAATATACTGCAAATATGAGATTTCGTTTATGAACTATATATCATTGCATGTCTAAATACAACCGACGGATATTTGCAAGTGCGTAGCAATTAATCATTGTCTATATATTAATCGCTTAACCCATTCATTTATCATTTTATATATAGATATTTAACGATGAATATTTACATTTGACGATTCTGACTACATTTTACAATTGCGTCGCCAAATAATTCTGATTGACCACGGGGAAAGGGAACTTGGCACTCGATGGTATTTAATCAATGCCATCGATCTATGCATGAATTATATTCCAAAGATGTGCTGTATATGTATAATAATAAGGTTGATTCACTTGCAGTACAATTGATTGAAATGATGTCATTTTTGAATATAAATTTGCGATAAAATCTGAAGATTTTAATATTAAATCTTATGCAACTCAGCACAATATAAATTTTTATATAAATTTATATCCACCACAAATTTATGGTGAATAAAGTCTCTATGTTGGAAATATATTTCACGATAATGTATAGGTGAGAAAGTATAAGTAGAGAGAAGCCAATTCAAGAGTATTAAAATTGATTTGATGCTGGTGCGCTTATGCAAAAAAGAATGAATGGAGTAAAATTCTCTTGAATGAAATTGTATAATACCATTTTCTGTCAGTCATAACTTCTTATTCATAAGTAGGTGGTAGTATATACATTTTCCATTATCTATTGATTTTATATAAGGTTATACTGCGGAAACATGCAAATGAAAAAAAAAGAAAGACGGGAAAAAGAGAAAGCCAATATAGTTACCACTCGATTAAATTTCGTTTGCAATAATCAAAGTGCTCTCTCGTGTACGACATGGTGTGATTCAATTTATTCAACTAATCAATATATATAGATAGTGCGGAAAGCAGTGTGCATGTTCTTTAGTGGCCAAGAAAAGAAAAAAAAGAGTAATGAGATAAGAAAGTGGGAAGCAAAATATGCAAGAAGAGAATTTCAAGCAAGATTTCATCATGATGTTGCAAGAGTGAATAAGATATAAAGTAAAAATAAGGACAACTAAATAAAGAAAAAAGTAGAATATCTGTGAGAAGTGAAGACCATTTGTGAGGTATCTCTTCATGACACGAACTCGGTTGTCATTTGTACGCCGTAGTTTCATTAAAGTTAGATATATTTCTATACATGTGTACATCAACGAAGTAAATATAGTTTTCGCTCACCACTTGCTCATATATAGAATTAATTCTTTTTTATTTTCTATTTTATTTTTTATTGCACAAATGTACTTTTTGAAAGAGGCTAAGTCCGTAACGAAAGTTAAGAAAAAGGAGAAGTATTGTGCGCGATAAAAAAAAAGGAAAAGTGTACGAGTGATGGTGGATGGTGCAAGGAGTGTGCGGTTGCAAAAGACGGCAGAATAAAAGTTTCACGTGGTGGTCGAATGGATTCGTCCAAGTGCTGCTTCGTGCCTGCTTTTCACGGCGAGTTGACGAGAAAGCGGCACTAAAGTTTCGAGGCATTTTGAAATTCTCGTGATACGCGAGTATAAAACGCGAGGAGATACGATAAAGAATGGGAGGTAGGTAGGTAGGTACACGAATAGGATATAAAAAAAAATAAAATAAAAAACAGTGCGAACAATGGGCGAGAAACTATCAACTCAATTTCAATGGGAATTCTCCCTGAGGGTGAGGACAAATGTAGTAACTTTGGATGTCTCTATATATACAGTTGAATTCCCAAAAGAGTTGCATCGGTCTTACAGAAAAGAAAGACAATATAAAAATTGAAAATTATGAATAAACCGAGAACAATAGTACAATAAAATTGTATGATTTTACCATTGCGTATATAATAGATTGCACCATAATATTTTTTTTCCGTGTAATTATAGACTATTATTATTTTTGTATATATAGACAACTTTTATTGACATCAACTGTGTGAATTATATCTGTTATTTTCTTGGATTTATATGAGTTATACATGGATATAGTGGAATTACAAAATTCCCTGCAGAGGAAAATATTTTAACGAATCGATGAATGTCTGTGTATGTATATAGAAATTCAACGGGACGTTGGAAAATTCGTACGCTGGTGCTGAGTGAGCGAAAATGTTAATCGTATAATATAATATACATATATAGCAGACGCCGCATCCGCAAAGATCCGTCCATTTAGAATCAAATTTTGAGAATGTAATTTTATGCATAATTTCAGAATATATTTAACCTGGTGAATTCATTATCTTCGCACAATTAATTACATTTTATTCGTATAATTATTTTACACCATTGATATTTAACTGTTCTCTTATTGCTATATCTAAAATTACGAATCTTCTTTGAACATTTGCCAAGTGCAATTAAATACAATCGTAGAGTTAATCATACACACATATATACAAACACAGCATGATCAATGAATTTCTCTATGAATTGCATGGAAATTACTGATCCAAATTCTATTACCTGCAGCGCGTGATATTTATAAATAATAATTATATGTATACAATTATTTGGGAGTCACCTTTTGGAATATTGAAGGGTTCAGTATCAATATTAAAATTGATAAAATTTATATTACTAACGTTTAATAATTCCTCTGGATAAAATTTTTCAACATAAACTAACTCAAATAATTTTTTTATCAAAAATTTATTTCAACCCAATTTGATTAGTTACCAATCAATGGTTTCCAATGATTGTGGTCCAGATAATATTATTATTGTGATCATTGTTGTAAATATTATCATTTATCAACAAATATTCGCCGAGAGAGCTGTTTGAATGCGTGTGACTTGATTATGCAAATGCAATACTAATTCCAAAATATACTGACTGTTATATATATGTACATGTACGCGTGAATTAGAACGTGCTGATTTTCCACAAATACAGCATTGTTTTGGGGAAAATGTTCACCCCTATGCGGTATTATATAAATCATTCATGGCTGGAATATCAATTTGGAATAGTCGCAATTTGTTGTACATGTACACAGATTTTAATCAATGCTGAAGTACAGATTAATTTCTCATATCAACATGTATGTGGTATTTATGCTTATTTTTTATATATTTTCATGTTTGTATATATAGTAGTCGAGTGCAAACGCGATTATTGAAACTAGAATAGTATAATATAATATAAATATATTATGGTAATAATAATACTTAAAAAAATTGAATAAAGTTACCAATATATATAAAATTATTTATTTTCAATTTTTGTACCAGAATTGAAAATAAAATGAAACAAAAAAAGTATCTCATATGCACTCAGTCACTCTTCATCTCAAAAATTTCAATCACTATTGCAATCAAACATCTCTTTTTTACTTCCGGGCATAAAAATAAAATTTTATACTGTATTTTCAATTCCATAAAAATTCATCGATAAATCACTATGTACTATAAATGATATTTTTAATTGGTAAATTGAAGAAACAAATGGATTTCGCTATAATTCAATATATATCGATTACATTATATTTGAAGTTTGCAAAGGTATCAGAATTTTATCCCGGAAATAAGTCTTCCAATTGAACGACCTTTCGTTTTTCTGAAAACGCAGAAAATTGCCCAATATCCTGGCACTGAGATATATATGAGATAGAGGGGTTGGCTTGTTTATAGTTGAACTGGTGAAAGGGTCTAACAAGCAAAATAACGTGAGAGAGAGGGAGTGAGAGAGCGACTGAGAGATGTAGAGAGGGAAGGCCACTGGACAGTGGATACTACGATATACACAATCGTGTGCGATATTATCCACAAATATATCGTAGTAAGTATATATAGACATACATTGATAGCATAGACTATGTGTACAGGTTATATATATCTATATATATATATATGCATGTATATACTTGTATTGACGCAGAATTTCACCTTTCTCAGTGATCTCGAATTCCATTTCGTCCATAACAACACACACCAGAATGGAATATACACATAACAAGGGTGTGTTTGGGTAACATCAGAGAAAAGAGAGAGCACATTGAATAGGGGAGAACGAATGAAACCGAGAGAGATAGAGGGTCAAAGTTTACCGAACAGCTGTGTGGAATGTATCGTCGTTATTTGTTTCGCTGTAGTTTATCCCCAACCTTTCTTTACTCTCTCGTGTTGTCGGCACAAATTTTCTCAGCTTCAACTACTTTCATACTCATCTTATACATTCAACTATATATGTCAAAATATATCCAACTGCTGGCATATTATCATCAGCCAAAAACTATTCTGTACAAGAACAAAAATAGCAACATACAAAACTTATGGAATGTTTCAATATCAGTAAAAACTTTTTATTACTCAAATTATTTATTGACCATTTATTGACAATTTTTATTTCAATTCCATTACAAATTTCATTATTTCTTTCTTTATTTTCTTGCTTCCTTTAACTTTTTAAATGAAATGTATAAAAATCTCAAGATTATTTTTCAACTCAATGTCAATTTTGTTGAAATTCAATGTTGACTGAGACATGAGAATGGTCTACATGTTGTACCATAAATACCTAGTCGTAGTGTATAGATATACTTGATGTGAAAAGCCGACGAGTAAATATATACCTAGAGTGAAACGATAAACGAAATTGAATAAACATTTTGCGACAGACTACTATGTGTATTTATATATGCAAGAATATACATGTATACCCACGACAATGGTTGCAAATTTAAAAGTCGCTGAGCCCGGACGTGGCTCACGAGCACGGGTAAAAATCGTCGACCGGAAAAATTGCATTTTATCCTGCCACCCTCTTTTTTCACTTACTTCCTCTTTTGTTGAAACACAAGCGATAAAAACACCTGACATTTTTTTCACACTTCATTCCTGACTGACTGGCATAATAATTATACAACATAATTGACATATAGAAGTGTATGAAAAAACAGCATAATAACTTTCAATTTGATATTCATTAACCTATATCAATTACTTCACAGTGTATTACAATAAAATGTCTATGGGATCCCGAGTCATATTTATCTTTATCATGAGAAACCACTCCGAACCCAACCCAATGTACGATCTGAATGAATCAAAGCAAATGATCGGCCTTCGCTTAACTATTACCGGTCAATTTTCAGAATTGATAGTGCAACCCACTCTCGAGATTACACTGCTGATGTTGGAAACCCACACACTTACGGTCCGACAATATGTCAAAACGATATTTTTTGAATTGAGAAACCTCGAGAGCATCGGTATTTCAAAATCACCCAAGGTGAAATTTCGGACGATTGCAATAATATTCTTATCTTCTTCAACGATAATAAGTAAAATGAAACTGCTGCAGTATTCATAAAATCAATGTTTATTTTCATTTTAGAATATTGGTATTTATAAGATGTATGTGACATCGGAATAAAAGGTTTTATTCCCGTTTGCATTAGAACAGTCACGGATTTCCGTATCTCGCAAATCGTGTCCAAAAGTATTTGATACGGGGATTTGAATATCGTTAAAAAATGCGATTTCATCGATTCGACAAGGCTCACGAGAGCTCGGGACTGTGTCCAGCAGGTTATATGCTGCTGCATGTATATATATATATGTATGTTTTATAGATTTCTTCAATAGTTGTGTTGGAAAGGATGCGAGAATGATATTCGTCCGGCAGATCGCGTGTCTTTTACACTCTCAGTCTGACGTAAACCGACATTTCCCCTTGATCTGCGGCTTCAACTCCAGTCTATGCATTCATTTATGGATACACCACTGATAAAAATCTCTTTCCAATGGTACTACGCACTCACTGACACACAAGCTTTGTGTCCCGAAGAGAAATTATTTCCTTACTTTCGACTTCAAGTTTTACTGACTTCTATTCATTTAAATTATGATATAAAAAATTTTTTTATTTAATTAGGCGGAATGAAACATCAGTGAATTTGTGAATGTATTTCATGAATTTTTGTTTTCAATTCTTTAACGCAAAATTATTATCATCACGTATATGTACACAGAGGAAAATTTTCAAATCAATTTTCATAAAATTTTGGAATAATATACGAGAAAATGAATCTGAAGTTGGATAAATTTATGTAAATTCAATAAAAAATATTCACAAAAGTTTACAACTGACTCATTTTATACGGCAACTCACCCGTAATAATATGTAGACTTTACTTAATATATCGACGGTTCTGTATTTCCTTTATGCGGAAGCAAAAGAAATAGAAAAATGAAAAATAAGAGATAGAGTTTACAAAATGAGATTTGCAGCCGTGTCGACACCTAACTTCATTTTTCCTTCTCGTCTTTTTTTCAGATCAAGGAACGACTCGACTGCAATACTGATGAACCATCATGCAACGTCGCAATGCAGTCTCCCATTACATACTGAAGGCAATGGATAAATCGCAAAATTTGTCTACTAAGGTGGCCGGCAATACAAGGAGTTGAGAGAACAAAACAGTACAAATAAATTACAGTTCAGTTTTCGATTATTGTTACGTTTTATCACGTTGTTGTTTTTATTTTCTTTTTCGTCCATCGCAATTATTACAAAGACAACGTTCCTACTCCGATTATTTATTTATAGATAAAAGATAGAAAATAAAATGTGAGAAAATCGAGGGTTCACAGTGACATTTCAACTCCATTGTTCGCGGTGGTAGCGTAACGACCGAGAACTTGAAATTATAAACGAGGAAGAAGTGAGGAATGAAAAAAAAACAAACGACCCTTACAGTTAAATAAAGTGGTCCTCTTCATTATTTTTCAAAGACTCCCATACTGAACAATAAATTCTAATGCAAAGTTGGTGATGTTGTGTGAGCATAGTCGTTATGACACAAAGGTATAATCGATGTAACAACATGCAGATGAGAAATATCTCGTGATAATTCTTGACAACGATATAATCGTGCGATTACCGCGGTGTGCGCAAACCGCGAAACGTCATCAGTCTCCGTCCAACGGAATAAACGATTCACGCGTAAAGCGGAATGAATTATTCACCGTGGATCTGCACGACGGGGCGTTGGTGGATGTCCAACCGGTGACAAAGTATCACGGTTTACGTTTAATCACGATTTGCAAGTCGCCCTTCCGCAAAGTGTATACACACGGCGTCTCGTTGATCGCGTTTAGTGCGCGCACCAGCTGAAGTGCAAAATTCCTGATCACTTGCTGCCCATACACATGCGAATTCTAACAATCCGATTATCGAGATAGTTTGTAGAATCAATATATTTGTTTAGCTCTTATACAATCATTATCCTGTATTGTAGAATACTAAATCTTGATCGCCGCAACATCGCATCAAAAAAATATGGGAAAAGCCCCGATAAACATTTATGAAAATCCAATTTCCCATTTTTGGATAACGACATATTCAATGAAATTTATATAATATAATCTTCACAAGTCACGTGTTTGTGTGTAAATATGAGAAACGTGAAGGTGATATTTATGGTAATAGATGCCGTTGGGTCAGCATCGTATTCCTCTAGAGGATCAAAGATTGGAGTGAATCCAACCTAAAGGTCTGAGCTAAATCACCATTTTCTTCAATTTCTCTTATATTTCTCTCTATATACATACACAAAGTCCACCCCATTCTGCCAAGATAAATGCAAGCTATCGTGTCCTCGGATTTTCAACATTGCGATAGAATTCGACACCGCATGTCAATTGGCTTGATAATCGCCATCAACGACAGAGGTGCAGGAAGACAAGGTAGAACTTGCAGTAGTTGAAAAAAATTAGAATGGAGAAGGATCGTCATTGCCGGGCTTATGATGGCGTGAAAGCCACTAATAATGGCAATACATCGTCGTTAAAACGTTCCACGGATTCGTCACAAACGCAAGCTGGACAAGTCAGGTGCTTGTGCTTTGGTGGTGTACCAGACAAAGCCAGCCATCATTCATTTCTCAAAGGTTTCATGATAAACCTCGGTATTTGTGCTTTACTCGTTGCGTACACGCTACTTGGAAGTTTCATCTTTCTTGCAATTGAGGGTGGCGCCGATGGTGGATTACAGCAGAGAACTTTGGCTACCACTATACCAAGTGGCAATCAGCCATCAAGGAGAAATACCACTGCATGGTTATACAAGGTTTGTATTATTATGCATGTAGTATCAAAAATCATTTTCATTACTTTAATTTTCGCAACTGTGTTTAAAGCTATTCTGTTAATTTTTATGAGTAACAACTGATTTTTCGTGGCGAGTAATCAAATAGTGAAATCATACGACGACAATTGAATTTTTTCAGAGTGTTTAATAGCAAAAATTGGAATCAAGCGACAGTTGACAGTCAATTTACGAATAGTAGCGAGTACATATATTTTCATTTAGTAAATTCGAAAGCGAAATTAATGAACATAAATTTTATATGTTCACTGTAAAATATACACATACATAAGTACAGATCAATGCTGATAATTTTTATTCCAAACATGTTCGGTAAAACTAAATGAATTTAATCATTGCTCAAGCCCTAACGCGCATACAGAACGCTTAATTGACGATAGATATTACAGTCTAATTGGCAATTATTTGGTGGATAAATAAATTGATGTCATTAAAGCAGAACGGCAGGCGCGGATGCACCGCCACAAAATCTCGTTTGGGGATCGCGATGAGCAGTAGAGCACTTCTGTCATCCTGCGCGCAATATCGTTATACATATTTGCTATCGTTGCATGTTGATGGCAGAAGGTATATCATATATCAATAAATGTGAAACAATGTATTAAAACTATATTCATATTAAAGTGTATCATGTTATTTTTAAATTAAATATTGATCACCATTTCGTTTGCTATGTTACCAATTGTCATTGTTTATCTCCATTGAAATTTGCAGACGTATATAAGCTTTCGTTTTATTTCTCACGAAGGATAAATAGTTCCGTGTGGACGGCACTAAATCTTGATTTGTTAGCTTCCGGGCCATTTGCTATATACGACGAATTCCCATTCTAAATCGTGATAGTTTTTCCCTGGTTGCTATTGTTTCCTTGCTTACTCACCATCGTCGCAGTTGCTCACGCGCAGTTTCAAAGTTTTCATGGACGAAATGTTTTAAGCAAATTGGCCCACTTAACGATCCTGACAATTATTTTTAGTTATTGACAGCCCATATACATATATGTATATATATATATATACAAAACTGTTTATAGCGGATGTACGGTGCGTAGATATATCACTCGTATTTGTAAAGCTCTGATTCCGTACGCATTGTCACTATTGCCAACTTCCTCACTCTAACATTTTATGTTTTTTCTTTTCTACAGGTACATCGTGACGCACGCGAACAAACAGTGGAAAGTATATGGGAAATAACTGAACACTTGAATATTCTTTATCGTGAAAATTGGACCCGATTGGCCGAACAAGAAATTGCACGTTTTCAAGATCGATTAGTAAAAAAAATAATTGAGGATATCATGAATAATCAACATGCGGGTACTTATACAGGTGCATCAAATAATGATGGGCCAATGGAGCGTAAAGTGCCAGAATACGAGTGGAATTTCGCGAAAGCATTTCTCTATTCGCTCACCGTCATTACAACGATTGGTGAGTAATTGACCGAAAATTCGTATATGCAGCTTCAGTTGCTGGTCGCGCGCACGATATTATTGCCAATAAAAAAAGAAAAAGAGAAAAAAATATTGGATAAGGAAATGTTATAATTGAATAGACTCCGCGCATGTTGCATGAATAGAGAAAAAATACGAAAGGAAGCGAGAAAAAAAGTGTGAAGGTTGTGGCCTCGATGTACTGCATCCTCTCTACTTTTCGCTACTGCCCAAACGACACAATTTACCAGACAAATTCCATGAACTGCGGCGGTTCGTTACCTCCATCATTGCCTCTGGTTTTTCCCTTTTCTTT
>CAJUYH010008778.1:0-14863 GCA_910591685.1 Galerucella tenella
TTGTTATTGTCATATTTCAGAAATGTCAAATGCTGTAGTGGCGTTCAATTTGCCAGTCACTATGGGAACGGCCGTAAAAATGTTTGTCGGCCGTCACTCTGGGTAACGGCCGCAAAATTTCATTCTGTGGGTAACGGCCGCAAAATATCATTTTGCGGCCTCTGTTGCGGCTGCAAAATGCTTGTTTTGCGTCCGGTTGCACGAAAAAAATCTTCTTTCTATGTCGGTCTTTCTGTTCGTTTGACTCTCTATTTGTGTTTTGCCTGCCTCATTCTGTCTGTCCGTTTCTATTTGTCTATCTCTCTGCTTGTTTGGCCCCGCCCATCTATCAGTCTACCAACATATAAAACTGATGATGTGTTAAACCTGGTTACTTTCATTTTCAGCCAAGAAGCTCAACACTGCCTTGTCATCACACTTGATGTCTCAGTCTCGATTAAAGCCTAACTGTCCTATAAGAAGATGTTTTTTTTTTTATTTAATATTTAAGTATAAAAATTTAAATATAATAAAATTATCAAAGATAAGGGGTGTTTTATTGGAGTAGCGCATTTTAAATAACATATGATTGAAGTATTTTTCAATTTTGCAACATATGTCGTTGCCAGTTTTTGGATGAAATTATGTAAAGTTTGTCAAAAATCAAAATTGCTGGTGTGATGGCATGCTGGTACCTTAAATTTTTGTTGGTTCCCTTTCCACTGTTTATTTGAGATAATATAAATCCTCCATTTTTCCCAGTTGTTTCCATTTTCCTTCTATCAAATTCAAACTTAAGAATATATTTAATAAGGCATGCGGCATTTTCACAATGAAAAAAAAAGCTGCGAGTGCAATCCACAACTTAAATATCAGCCTAAAGCATAGGTAACGTCAACCAGTAGAATAATGAAGTTATTTCGCGCGATAGTTGATACTCTATATAACTGGGCCATACGAACGTGCTCTGCGAGCTCTTTCAAACATCCACAATGCACACTTGTTCCTCTTGACGGTCTCAAACTAAGCTGTGCTTTTAACAGAATATGCATTTAGACCAACGCAGAGTGGTATTAGTCCAGGGCATTTAGAAAACAAAGGAAATTATGGGAACGATTGTAAACTGGGAAAAATCGCTCGGAAATCGTTACTCGGGCATTAGAATTACCCGGGTTGGCTTTGTGGGGGTGCGCGGGGGGTGAATTGGGGGAGGAATGGCAGCGTGCATAAAAATCGCTCCAAACTCCTTACTCGGGGGGTTTTCAGGGATGCTGAATTCAATTCTGGCATTGGTATTACTCGGAGGCGCCTCTGCAGGGGTATCAGGAGGGTCATTCTTGGGGGGAAATCGCATATAGTCCATGTAAAAAAATCGTTACTCGACGGTTTTCGAGGATGCCGTACTCGATTCTGGCATTAGAATTACCCGGGGGCGCCTCTGCAGGGGTATCCGGGGTGTCATTCTGGGGGAAAAATTGCATAGTCCATGGGAAGCGCTCCAAACTCGTTACTCGGCATCCCGGACAACCCCTGATTTATTAAATCGAAAATGAAACTTTACACAAATCGTACCGAAAGTAGCTATTTTCGAAATTTTTTACTTTCGGGACGATTTTTTACTTTCGGAATAATTTTCAATATCTATGTATGCGGCCTTAGCAATGATATTTACGGAATTTGTATTATGGCATCGCTTGTAGTCCAATAAATTAAGGCGAAAAATACCGTCAACATGGGCATCTGGTCCAGCAAGAAAATTTTTTTTTCAATTTGCAGGTGATAGTAGGTACATTGAACCCCCAAAATGTCAGGTGCCTGAAATTTGTGGGAGGGTCGGAAAATGGCTCTAGGAGATCCCGAAAATCCGTTTTTCGCCGATATCTCCCGAACTACGATCCCTAGAGAATTCTTGTTCAGACAAAAAATGAAGAGCAGTTCATTACCTACAAAAGTTGTCCCCACGATTTTTTTCCTTACACCAATATTGTTTGCAAAAATGGTGGTTGAAAGGTTCGTAGTTTTCTGAAACTTGAAAACTGAACTTGAAAATACACCAATTTTTATGTTTAGGCCTCCAGGCATCTATGGTAGATGGCGCCACCTTGCATTTTCGCAACCGCGAAATAATTAATGCCATGAAAATGATCGATCTCTTACCCACTCTCGGGGTCAAAAAGTTATCGCTTTCTTTAAAATTGAGACCCTGGCCTGCTTTTATTGGACAGACCAATCCTAGGAATGATTGTGTGCGAAAAGGATTGAAAGTAGACGCTAAAATTGCGAAAATAACTTTCCTTCTTCATTACCGAATACATCTTCCTACACAAGCGATGAACTTCCACAGACGATACCTTCTCCAGGAACAAATGGTGGTTGTCTTTCCTGGTCTTGCTAACATTTATTAGGGTTTCTAGTCCTCGGGTAACCGTTGTATAACGTCTTCAGTCAGAGCTTGATCACAAATAAAATACACGGGCGTACTAGAATCCTCTGCGACTTCCATTTTTCTACAGGAATGAACAATATTTATCAAATCATTACATGTCATTTCACCCACAACAATATTAATGATCTTAATTAAAAAAATTAAACCTCGCCGTATGCTCCAAAAAAAGAAGCTCAAGAATTTTCAATATTTCCGTGTTTTTTAATAATAAAAATTTCAAAATTTATTATTTAATAATAACAATAAAATTAATAATGAATTGAATTTCACTTTTTACCCTGGAATACTACTAATTTATTCTTGGAAAATCACGGAAGAGATAGTGTTTAAATGTAAAATTGTCAGTTGTTGACAAACAATGCAGCAGAAAGCATCCACGTGTACACGCACTATAGCAGACGCCGTCGACCACACTATAGATGGGTGGCGTGGCGGCGTGCGAGAATAAAATTAGGCATCCATTACAACAAATTTAGAGACAAATTTCTTTTTAATGCATCAAATAAAATACTTGATACATATATCAAAGGAAAGTTCAGAATGTAACCTTTCATCGGGTATGATGCTTGACCGGGAAGAATTTTACTGTAAGGAGAAAAAACTCAGAAAAATAGCTGTCTTCCCTCAGAAAACTTGAAATTTCCCCGATTTTCCTGAAAACCCAGGGGTCTGGGCCAAAAAAAATTATACCATCGGCAAGAGGATATTCTAACCTTTCTCCCAATATCAATTATAAGCGGGTTTGACAGTTAATCATCGAGAAATTCTCGATAAACCAGAGCGCTCGGGAAAACTCCAGAAATCCACAAAAATCGCCTCTTGGAAAACACATTTTAAAAAAATTCGGGCGAATTATTGGTAGCATTGTTTCGGAATGAATAAAGTACCGCCCAAAGAACCATTATCCAATAGGATTGGCTGAAATAACTATTAATAAAAATAATATGAATAAATCCACGGAAGCATTAAAAAATCTAGCAAAGACGAATTTTGGCCTGGTTTTCCAATGACCCAGGAGCACGAATTGAGTGGATGAAAACACGCCTTAGTAGCCACAGATCCCTTCTTTCACCCGCACTTTGATTCATTAAAAAATATTGACTTTCACGCGAGTCATTAAAAAATTAGTAATTTACTTGAGGACGTCAGAGAGGGTGCTCTCTATAAGCCGGCCTGGAGCTCAATTTTGGGTCGGCGTTCGGGACATTTATCTCGAAAACTATCTAATTTTTCGAAAAAATGCTAAGGATCATTTTTGTGGGTAAGGAACTGTTCTTAATTTTTCGTCTGAACAAAAATTCTCCAGTGGTCAAATCTCGGCAGATATCGCGGGAAAACGGATTTTCTGGAATTTCAGAGCCATTTTCCCACCCTTCCTCAATGGTCAGGTACCTGACATTTTGAGAATTTATTGTGCCTACCATAACCTGCAAATTAAAAAAAAAATTGCTCTTGCTGGACCAGTTGCCCATGTTGACACCTTCGTTTACTGGACTATTGTCAAAATAAATTTGTTGATAGTTTAACTCCATTTTCAAATTTCCGATCCAGAAATGGAAATCGACAACGAAAGTGACGAGGAAATAATTATTCCACAGGAAATCAGTGAAGCTGCTAACTGTTATAATTATTGTACAATTAATGTACATAAGTAATACCTGGTCACTTAGGTGAATATAGTATAAAATAAAACGACAAACCTTTTAACGTATGTTTATATTTAAGTGCAAATTACACATTTATTTATCATAATCATTTTTGAAGTAATCGTTAATATCTTTGTATTCTGCCTCAATAGGTAGGTATGGCAGCAGCACTACCTGTGTAATATCTTTCGAACCAATATATATATAATGTAAAGATCAATTAATATACAGGGTGTTTCATATCAAAATTTTCAATAGCCATATGACTCACCTGATGATGAATTTTGAATTATGCTAAAAAAACATACAATTACCTTAGGATTTATTTTATATAATATGAACACACTATATATTAACATATACCACAAATATATTTAAATTCCACATAAGTTTTTTTTATTATTCGTGAATTCATCTAGATTTGTTTTGCGTATATACGAAAAGTGTATCTTACTGGATATCTCTGTTGAAACTGACACATCTTATGCCCGTTTGTAATTATCAATGATTTAGTACAAGTTTTAGACAATTTTTTAGGATCCTAAATAAATGATAGATACATACACATTTATCATCAATTTTGAAATTGACGAAACTTGTCCTATTTTTGCTCAATTTTAATTGATAGAAAATATTTATAGATCCAGTCCTATTTTCTATCAATTAAACATATAGGGTAAACTTTATTTTAAGTTTATTGATTTTTTTATTTTTCATGATGGTCGTGACACTGGTTCTGCTACATAACCAACGTTTATTCAAAGATTATAAATTATATCGTTTATTGAGGGGTGAGAATGTTGTGTATGTGAAAGTTTTTCGTTTGAGCTATTTTAAATATCAAAAATGTCGTGGTCTCATGATCAAGTACTTCGACTTATTGAACTATATAAAGAAATACCTTGCCTTTACATAGTTAAAAGTTCTCAATATAAAAATAAGCACATGAGGGCTTTTCCTTTCTTATATAATTCCCAACTACTACTATATTACTAAGAGTTGCTGCTGCTAACAATAAAAATGATGTGTCCATTGTTGTCTGATTCCTACCTATTTAAATCAAAAAATTCAAATTCTTTGCTAAAATCTGAAAAGTGACAGTTTACTAACAAAATCATACTGCTCAGTGCGCATAATCACAACCTAAATAAGTGACTGAAACATGGTGTGTTGCAAACACATTTTTTTCTTGTCAATATTTTAGTGTCCTAAGCTTAGGATCCTAAAAAGTTGACTAAAACTTGTACTAAATCATTGATAATTACAAACGGGCATTAGACGTGATTATTGACTGAACCAAACAGTGACGACTTGTGGAGTTTAGCAGAACCTGGACAAAGTAAATGAGGAACGGGAATTACACATTTACTTCTTGAATATATCACTTTTTGTTTGAAACATGGAATATTAATCTCACAACACTTATGCCTAAGCTGATTGTGAATAAAATGTATTTCTAGTCTCGACATATGTAAAAAATTCGTATTTATCCAACCAATAAGAAGTAAACGAACTATTTCCAGATATAAAAGGTGAATGATTATCATCTTGCTGCTTAATCTGTTCTAAAATAGTGTGGTATTGCCCAATAAACATCGTCACTTCACTGTGGACTAACTGAAATGGAAGGAAATTGAATAGCAGCCGAACTGGGATAAAAAAAGGTAGAACGTGTCGCGGGACACACGGTAGGAACTTTAGTTCCTTTTAAGCAAAAGTTATGTAATACATCTGACGTTATAGATAAACAATTTGCATATTCTTTGGTGGTAAGCACACCAGACTCTCACGCGGTTAATTTTGTTAATTTTATTTTTAAATAATCATTCTGCTTGATATTAATAACGACAACAGGTAGACGTTTGAAATATTTAGCAGAATATTCATTATTATAGATAATGGTACGTACGGTACCCTCCATGAGGGAGTCCGACTGGCAACATCTACTTATAACAGCATCGTATATTTAAAAAAGGAAACCGTAGCATTATACAAATTGGACATTCAAGAACTGTACGTCTACCACAAAATTAGTGGAAACATAAAATTGAATTGTTAAATTTTTAATTTGAAGTTATATTACAGTTTAAAGCCATGGGCCTTCTAGGCCTGCAGAGCTGATTATATATATATATATATATATATATATATATATATATAAATATATTACAGTTTATAGAAATTATTATTTTCTAGATTTTTTCCTAAGTGTGTCGTAGAAAAAATATGCTGCTCGACTCGTGTGGATTGTCCATATCGCACTTGAACGATTGAGCACGACGCCGTAGGCCATCATATCCACACTAGTTGCACAAACTACAATTTCTTTCAAAATATGCCCTTTTACACTTAAAAACTACCTGCCAAATGTCCAATCAATTTATCCATCCATTTTAAAGTTATCGAATTAAAACATTCAAGTTATCAAAATTTCAACACCCTGTATTTCGAAAAGTAAATGTGCGCAAAAAAAATTATGGAAATAATAGTAAAAATTTTTCCGAACAAATTCAAGTAGATCACTAGCACTGCGAATACCAGCTTTGCATAGAATTTCAATATAGCATCGGTGGTTCAGTGGTTAGAATGCTCGCATTGCACGCGGGCGGCCCGGGTTCGAATCCCGGCAGGAGCATATTATTATGAATCGCTGCTTCGTAAACGAGAGAGAGACTAAGGAGGCACAAGCACACAAGCAAGGCACATAACGAAGCAACGTAACATAACGTAACGCGTAACGGTCAGATCTTTTGCGTCGCGACCCCTGGTCGCTCAAACATAACCTGGCGTAAAGAACTAAAGTTCCAAAAGGATGACAAACCCTTTTGGGGACCGGAACCCCTTTGCGAAATCAGCTCATATGTAATATTGAAACCAATAGGCAACTCCTGAAAGAGGTGATCTGATTATTGGACAGATCTAGTGGTGCGTAGACAACTAAATATACTCTTGGGAGCCTACAACCAAGTGAAAACAAATGAATGCATGGGTAAGAATAAAACCAAGAGTTTCAACAGGTGTATCCACGGGATACTGTCGCCTGAGTGGACACCTTAAAAAGCTTAAAGTATTTGAGCTAGAAAAATGTAAATTATGTGGAATGGAAGAGGAAACCTCAATCCACATAGGTAAACTTTGGCAAATTTATCTGAAGCCGTGCAAGGTATGCAGTCACAAAATATCCGATATTGCCACGTTTAATTATGAAAAAGCTAAAGTGCTAAGTATGTAGTGATATTAATTAGAAAAGGGCCTTCTTATTATTAACAATGATAATAATATGATTAAATGTTAATACTTTAATGTGCTTGTTTCCTTTTCCAAATTTGTTATGGGCTTCAAGCTCTGGCATCTTTGTACGAAAACCATAATTACCACACCCTCCGAATTACATAATTGGTGATTTTGATCGAAAGCTTACTTATTGGAAAGCGCGGGCGTGTGCTCTTCCCTCTCACTTCGTCAATTGACTGATATTGATTTATCCAGTGGCGTTGGTATTGTCAGATTTGTTGTATTTTCAATTTTACTTCGTAAAATAGGTACCGTTCGCCATTTGTTCGCTTATGACATATATGCTCCATGTTTCCTCGCCTCTTACCGACGCCCTGTAGCTTCAGATAAACTTGTCAAACTATACAACACATAGTAGACTACTGGAAAGAAGAGGGGCACTGACCCAAACTAATTCCTGCAGATATCCTAAAATTCCTTCATGAAATAGGTCTAAAATCTACTAGTTTCTGAGACTTTCTTCAGGAACCAAGCATTAAATTTTTTAGGTCTTAGTTTATATCACCATTATTTTGTTTTGGAATTAACTATCAAGCTCCCCATATTTGCACGGGGTATTGATTTATGAATAAATCATTTGTGGCCCAAATTTAGATTATGAAGTCTGTACGCTCTAACAAAAAATCACCATCTTCATAACCCAAATCTACTCGAACCGCTTGTTCTGATTCAACAGTAAAACTTGAACTTATAATTTTTCCAGGTGAACAACCCAATGCAATTATTCACTTACTGTGACGTTTTTAACTTTGTTAAAATTTGAACGTCAGCTGAGCAGTGAAATACACACATTTTCAAAGGTAATTGAATCACTCACTATATTCTGATGATTTTTTTGAGCTAATTATAGGCAAATCCTTGAGTAGCAATGATGTGCTTAAACTTTTGATGTAGGTATAGTTAAATTTGGAAATATACGGGGTGCATAAATGTGACGATGTCTCCATTTCAACCACCCTGTAGGATGCAGCAACTGCAACATCAACAACTGTTTTCAAGCCAACAGTACAAAAAGAACTAACGGTAGTATTGAAACGTACATTTCCCTCAAAAATCTGATAACAAAAGAATTTAGAAAGGAATCAAATGTAATGCGCTAATGACGTGTGTGACTTCCTTTTGTCAAAATTACCGCATTCAATTAACATGGCATCCAATTAAGTAGGTTTTTGAAGAAATTATAAGGAATGGCATCGAATTCTTCTTGTAGTGCAGCTCGAAGATCTTGGAAGCTGTCAAGCAGAGCGAGCCACAAAGAATGACCATAGGTGCTCAATGGAATTGAGATCAGGACCTTTTGATTTTGCATGCGACAACTGGGTTTAAAGGATTTCCTTTAACAGCATGTATAGCTCTTCAAAAAAAAATTATGTGAATAAAGCATGGTGCTACATTTTGGCTTTTTTGAGAATGTGGTTTGGTTTTTCAACGAATCTACCCGATAGGCTTGCCCGCAATATTTCCTCCACAATACAAATAAAGTCATATTTCATGTTTCAAACTACGCATTTGAAAAAGCATCCATCAATTTTTGTACCTTTTGAAGTTTCAATAAAAACTAGAACAAAACTGTAGTCCAAATAACGTATATTTAATTTAATATACTCTGCGAATTGTTCGCACCTTTTAGAATTAGCAGTGCTTTTATTGGAGTTCGCCACTTTTTTATTGTTTTTGTTCCATAGATCTAAATCTGAATTATACATAACAGAAACTTCCAAATGAATGTCAGGCGCAAGATCTAGCCCTCATTGCAGCTCGAGTCAACAGTATATACAAAGCCCAAACTATTTACCTAACCCGCTCATTGTCTTTCTTCTTTGACATATCAGTTATGCTTGTTGGGCGAGTCCACATTTGCTAATGCTCAAATCATGCTCAAATCTCCGTTACAAAGATGATTGAATATAAAATAAATGAAACGTTGGAATTTTAAACTCATTGGTTAATTTCTGTTCTATCTAGTTCAATCAATAATTCAATAATCACATTTAAAACGTGTCAGTTTCAACTGGAGCCCTGTGTGCCTGATGGAAGCCATCATTTTTGATAATTTCATCTGTGAATCGTGTAATTTAACGTTCCAGTAGATTTTTGAAAATCATTTTTTCCCAGGTGACAAGTTTCTTCTCACTTGGTAATTTTTATTTAGTTTAGACCTCTAATATACTCTTTCTAAAGTCAATGTCAAGTCGATATTTATTGTGTTCCCTGTGTCGGAGAAATTATTTACATCAGTTGCTCCCGATAGTGCCGCGGTGTAACTTGTGATTGTGTTTAGATGTGTAGAGCAGTATTTTATTTCAACAAAAATCGCATGGATTAAAATCGGAAGATCTTGTAGGCACATTGACTGGCCCTCCTTGTCCAATCAATCGATATCAATATATATAGTGTCAAAATATTGACAAATTAGGTAAGTATTAGGCTAAAATGAGCATGGACCATAAGTTTTGCTGGTGCTTCGCCACTTTCAATTCGAGTGGATATTCATCAATGTAAGCCTTATACTGTTGACAAAGAATGCCGCTTCAAGTAAACGTGAACTCTCTCGAAGTGGAACGGATAGAGTCTTTTTGTGAATTTTAGTCCATATTGAGGATTTAGAAATTGCAGGATATACAGCAGCGATTCTTCCAGTACTGAACTTTGAATTTTGTTCTATTACGCTCAAAATATCACTTTTGTACAGTACTTTTAGGTACTACTGAGCCGGTTTCTCTCTTAGACGTTGGTGGAGAGCCGTAAATGTTGATCGATTTTTATGTCGTCTGTTGAAAAATGGTTTCGCGTATCGTTATACCTATTGCGCTTCGCTATAGATTAAATGCAAATTGGCATATTCTCCATAGGAATAATAAGCGAACTTAAGAAACTTAAGAAATTAGAATTATGTCACCTTTGAAATTTGTCGGAAACATTCTTGTTTATTTGTCAAACTGTGAGGTTTGCTTAGAAATCTAATGATAATATTGGTCGTTATCATCCCAAAAAGTTGATTAGGTAGCGATGTTTAGAGTGATCTATCGTTTTTCAATTCTGATGAACGTGCTAATATTGATAAAACACTACTGTAATCCAGGCGTTATACACCAAAAATCGCCTTTTTGCGATAATCGCTGGTATCAGCTTGAAACTTTGTATAAAGGTTGCAAAAAATACGTGCAATAAAATAGTACTAACCCGCAAATGCAAAACCTTGCACGACATTGTTTAAATGACAATATTGTGCTATTTTCTAGTAGAATTACTCATTCATTCGTGAATATCTTTTTTGCTCTTGATTATAAAGGAAAAATGTAAAATACTTTTTTTTGTCTTCTAAAAACGAACAATATGAAACCAACCGCGTCGAAAAATATTGATTAGATCAAAAGTTATTGATGATTAAGTTTAAATAAACATTAGTTAGATTAAACAATATTAGATTATTTTGTTAACAATGACAATATCCTGTAATTGTGCTTAATTACTGTACTCCGTCAACAGATCACGTGTGCCAAACCCGCAATCGGTAAGTTGAATAGTTAATGAGTTATAGCGTTATAAACAAATTGACGTAGCATTTTTTTGCAATAAACCTGTACCACTTTGTCACTTTCCCTGCATGACGCTGATTTTTTCTAAGGTAGATTACGTACGGTGTAATCGAGCGGCGTCGTTATTTTTTCAAAAATTGCATTTGCACGGCCAAGATAATTATTTAATTATACGCCCTTACTTGTAAAATGCAATATATTGTTGATGAGACCTGATTTTGTAACTTTTGACAACGCACATCGATAGGAAATTGAATGAGCTTTCAATAACACTGAACAAAATCAACTTTCGTTAATAAACAACCGAGATATAAGCCGGCAAAGTTGACAGTCAATTGTTCAACAATTTGGGCGAGTAGAGGTAAAAAAAAATACGAGCACGACCGGGAGACGGAGTGCTTTCATCACTCGAAAGATCATCCGATTAAATAGACAATATCTGCGGAAAAAAAAATTGTTAAAACTCGGGAATGCGTGGAAAATATCAGTTGCTGCCGTCGGCGGAGGAGTGGGGGAAGCGCTCGAGCCGCTCGGCCGACTCGCTGAAAATCTTCACGCAGTCATTCAAATTGAACGGTGCTACTTAAAGTCGACTTTTCTTGGGATCCAATAAAGATATTTGGATGATTTTTTTTTGATTCCATACCTCGCGACGAGAAAAATCTATTGCCGTTGTCGAAAATCAGGAAATATTGAAACCTGAGTAGATGCGTTGGCGTCAAACAAAGTATACATTTTTTGTTATCTTATTTGTAGAAAAACAATGTTATTTTTATGAATAATAAATGAATGTTACTGTATGATTAATAAAAAAAGCTTCTCTCTTGTCTACGGTATACAAGTTAATATTAAACACCAGGGAAAGTGACAAAGTGGTACAGGTTTATTGCAAAAAAATGCTAAATCAATTTGTTTATAACGCTATAACTCATTAACTATTCAACTTACCGATTGCGGGTTTGGCACACGTGATCTGTTGACGGAGTACAGTAATTAAGCACAATTACAGGATATTGTCATTGTTAACAAAATAATCTAATATTGTTTAATCTAACTAATGTTTATCTAAACTTAATCATCAATAACTTTTGATCTAATCAATATTTTTCGACGCGGTTGGTTTCATATTGTTCGTTTTTAGAAGACAAAAAAAAGTATTTTACATTTTTCCTTTATAATCGAGAGCAAAAAAGATATTCACGAATGAACGAGTAATTCTACTAGAAAATAGCACAATATTGTCATTTAAACAATGTCGTGCAAGGTTTTGCATTTGCGGGTTAGTACTATTTTATTGCACGTATTTTTTGCAACCTATATACAAAGTTTCAAGCTGATACCAGCGATTATCGCGCTAAACTCTAAATCACCTGGACTAACTGATTTGATATTATGTCGCTTTAAGAGTGTTTACAGGTTGCCTTAAAGGAATGAACATATTGGGCACCTCAAAGAGCTTAAACTGTGAGTGTATGAAAAAGAAACCTCCTTTCACATGCTTACATGATAAATGATACTACAGAATCCCAGGGTGCATTCTGGGAAACAACTGGACGGAAATGGAAGAAACTCAAAGTTGGGCCTGGGGATATTATGAAATTTACTGAAGGAATTGGTTAATCAGTAAATGCTTTTCAATTGGACTGTAAAAAACAACGACAAATACGGGTGAGAAGCGGTTAGTGCCAATTTATTCATTTAAACTACCAATTTATCATTTAAGCTCCTTTTTGCAAAAATATGTGATACACTGTTGACTTTTTGACATGCATGATTTGCTCCAAAAAAGTTTTTGAGTTAACTTATCACCCAAGAAAAAACAATATCCAAATTCCTCTAGCGTCTGCTCATAGTTTATTCGAACAATTGATTGAATTGTTAATCAAAATCTAAAATTCTCTTAATATCTCCATCTGGGTCTTTCTTGCGATTTCTTCCGGGTGAGTGACGCAGATCTGGAAAAGCATCTCGCCGTCAAATCCACTCGATCTTCGTGTAGTGTATGAAGAATCCTAGCACTGTGTGGTCTCGGAGGTAGACTCGAGAATTTTTCAGTTTCGTAATGAACTTTCTTTTTCTGGAAAAATATTTGTGGAGAATAAATATGTAATTGATTTATATTGATACCAGAACTGTTCTTTTTCTGATAATGAGCATATTAAAATGACTTAAAGTATTCACGAGATTTATCTTAAACTATTCAGTCTATATCTGAATATATGGAGATAAGTGTCTGGTTTCTATAAACTTGGGTCGGAAATTTCGCGGATCGACGCAAATTCTTATTTGGTTCTGGGGAAGTCTGGTAGTTTAATGTCAACGGAGTATTTCGGGGCAGTTATTTGTTTGGTTGTTTTATTATGCCCCGAATAAAATGCGGCCAGATGTCCGTTATTTCATATAGGGTGTCAAGAGTGGAATTAGATCTGACAAATAATTTTTCAAATGGTAAAAACTACTTTTTCTACAATTAAAAAAAAAATCTCAAAAATACTTACGTGTTCTAACTTACATTAAATAGGCGGTACATTTTCAACTGAAAGTCAACTTACAGATGTGAGTCGTGGTTTTTGGTGCTGTCTACCTATGTGGTAATAATAAATTCGTGAATAAGCAACTACTTGTAATATATGCAAAGTTTATTTTAATTAAATATATAACTTAACAATAATAGTTTAAAGATAATAATATGTACTCTAGGAAAACATAAGAAATTGTGAAAAATGCCTTACAAACATATTAAAAGGTAACAATTTAAAAAAATGAAATTATGTTGACCATTTCTCAAAATCCATTCCCCAGTCATAACTGGAGGCATAAGTAATTTCAAGTACAAACAAAAGTAAAATCCAAAAAAGTGGTAAAAGTACAGAGACGTCGATGAAAAATTGATTAATAAAAAAATTGCTATGACTACGCCACCGGATTGAAAATAACTAACTAACAATTTGGCAATATACTGGGTGATTCATAAGTAAGTATGAATATTCTGCAGAGAAAATTATAAGCCTAAAATATTAATATTAAACTTGTGACCTCCGAAATTATTTTTTCCGTTTCTCCAAGATTCTTGGATATTTTTCTAGCATACGTAGTAATCGGTTTGATCGTATGAAAATAGATTTGATTTCTTTAGATATTCACAATATACAAGTGCAAAAAATGGCCCAAACTGTTTATTCAATGTAGGCTTACAAATTTCTTTGTATCAATGTATCTATTTTTTTATTGAATAAATTATTATATTGTTGTATCGGCTTCTTTCTAAAGGTGATCTTAAAGATGTTCAATGTATTTTGAATTTTGATATTACCAAGTAGGTAATCATAAAAAAAATCTCGAAGAAACAGACAAACGCAGTTTTTAGATTTTGACTTAAAATCTTTTATCTCAGAATAGATCCATATTTCATTCAGGCTAAACTAGATATTGTGGAATAGACTTATTGATGAATCACTCCTTCAAATCAGTTCATTTCCCGAAAAAGCTCAAATGTAAGATTTTTAAAAATCTTGCTTTTCATGATAAGTAGTTATAAAAAGATGTGCAATGCCAATTTAAATCCAGTTCAACTAAGACGTCTTATCTTTTGTTATTAATTATCCCAGTGACCTGAGTACGACGTCCTTTCTTGAAAAGTATCGTACCAAGGCTCTGTTCTTTATTTCCCGTTTTATTCGTCTCAAAGTCTAAGCCCATTAAAATTATGATTCAATTTCATATTCTGAAATAAATATTTTATTAGAGTCGATGGAGAACCTGCCATTTATTAAACAAAATCGTGTGGGAACATTAAAATATTTCAAAATATTTTTCTTTGTGACGCCAATGTACTTTAAATATAGTTTTTATTTATAATTTCTTAAGAAATTGTTGATTGTTTAAAAATATGTTCTTGAGAAACGGTCTAAAAACGCATAATTCTTACATTTCAAGTCTTTTTTAACTAAAAATAAAAA
>CAJUYH010008779.1:0-14863 GCA_910591685.1 Galerucella tenella
TTTTTTTTTCATTTTATCAATTTTGGGAGACATTGTAAATATTTTTTTAATATTTTATGATTTCTGGGACACACTTTTGTTTGTTGTATTTTTTTTCATTCTATCAATTTTGGGAGACATTGTAAATATTTTTTGCATTTTTCAATTATTTTATGATTTCTGAGGCACACTTTTATATTTTTTGTATTTTTTTTCATTGTATCAATTTTGGAAGACTTTGTAAATATTTTTTGCATATATTTTTTTCATGTTTTTTTTGTATTTTTCTTCCCATTTTATTAATTTTGGGAGACACTGTAAATAGTTTTTGCACTTTTTTATAAATATATGATTTCTGGGACACATTTTATATTTTTTTCCAATTGTATCAATTTTGGGAGACACTGTAAATAATTTTTTTATCATCTCATGATTTCTGGGACACACTTTCATGTTTTTTGAATTTTTTTATATTATTAATTTTGGGAGACACTGTAAATAGTTTTTGCACTTTTTTCATAATTATATGTTTTCTGGGACACATTTTATATTTTTTTGTATTTTTTTTTCTAATTTTATCAATTTTGGGAGACATTGTAAATATTTTTTGCATTTTTCAATTATTTTATGATTTCTGAGGCACACTTTTATTTTTTTTGTATTTTTTTTCATTTTATCAATTTTGGGAGACATTGTAAATAGTTTTTGCATTTTTTTATGATTTCGGGGACATACTTTCATGTTTTTTTGTATTTTTCTTCCCATTTCATTAATTTTGGGAGAATCTGTAAATAGTTTTTGCACTTTTTCATACATTTATGATTTCTGGGACACATTTTATATTTTTTTTCTAAATGTATCAATTTTGGGAGACACTGTAAATAGTTTTTGAATTTTTTTATCATCTTATGATTTTTGTGACACTTTTATGTTTTTTTGTATTTTTTTTCATTTTATCATTTTTGATAGCCAATGTGGTGATTGCATTTTTTTATCATTTTATGAATTCTGGGCACACTTATATTTTTTGTATTTTTTTTTCATTCTAACAATTTTGGGAGACACTGTAAACAGTTTTTGCACTTTTTTATATGTATATGATTTCTGGGACACACTTGTATATTGTTTGTATTTTTTTCTAATTTTATTAATTTTGGGAGACAGTGTAAATAGTTATTGCACTTTTTCATTATTATATGATTTCTAGGACACACTTTTATGTTTTTTGAATTTTTTATTACATTTTATTAATTCTGGGAGACACTGTAAATAGTTCTTTCATTTTTCAATTATTTTATGATTTCTGGGACACACTTTTATATTTTTTGTATTTTTTTTTCCAATTTTATAAATTTTGGGAGACACTGTAAATATTTTTTGCATTTTTAATTATTGTATTTTTTTCTTGGAACACACTGAATACTTTAAGCATTTTTTTTTTCAAGATTATATGTTTTTCCGGACGTAGTGTATATATTATCTTGCTATTGTTTGACTCTTATAAATTTCATAATAATTTTGTTTAGACATTATATAAACTATCCACGCCTATATTGTTCATTGACGCTTGAATCATCGGTACATTATAATCCTGTCAATTCTTAGAAACTATCTAGTAAGCATAACATTTCAATTATTATAAATTGTTTTTTACCAATTAATGAATACTTACGATTGTAAAAATTTTATTATACTTCAATAGAATAAATTTTTTTCTTTGATAAAAAAAATAGCTCAAGTAGAAATGGGACTATCTCGTGACAGACTCTAATGTTACTTTGATGTACCGTGAGAACGTGCCGTAAAAATAATTTCACATGTCAAATATTGTGAAATTATTCTACCTGAAGAGTATCAGATAGGTAATGGGAAAATGAAAAAATTCAGTTCAAATGTCAGAAAACGAATGAGAAAATATACAAGTTGAAGTATAGTCAGTCAATATTGTCAAATATTCAATGACCTCCGTTATTTGGTTTGTGTTTGGAAGCAGACAAAATGCTTGATAAATACCATTGACATTTATCATTAATACTTTCAGGTGCAGATGAACGACAAGTGTTCGCTGGACGTACGCGACAGCTAGCGACCGATGACACTTTGATACAAAGCAGATTAATATTTTGCGTTTCAGTTTAGTAAACGACAAGGCTGTTTCCGACCACTTACTTAGCACTAACGACGACTTGTCCATTTAAGGTACGTTTTCTTCCACATTCGCAGGTCGCTAACGACTGCGACCAAAGTAGCAGCGATTATATTCGTCGACGAATTTTTCCTCCGATCGGATCTTGTTAAATATTCGTCAAAAAATTTCATTTTATAGCAGTCGCTTTTATATTAATGATTGTTTCATTATATTTTTCTGCTACTATTTCTAAACAAAGAGTGATTTTAATGCTCCTACATTATCAGGCTCAGAATGAAAACGCTCCCAGAGAGGTCTGGCGACCGGCGACTGCCCAAATAGCGACTTAATTTGGGTAGCAGCTACTCAGTAGCGAGTAGGAAAACACTCCCGTTTAATTACATGAATAGGTGTCTTGGCGAATAAGTCGTCGCTACTTTTTCGCGGCTACTAGCGACTGGCGGATGTGGAGGAAAACGTACCTCAAGCACTAACGACGACTTGTCCATTTAGGAACTTTATAGGACGTTCGGCGACTGCGTTACCGCCGCGTTTGGTAGATTTCGCGTCCGCGTCATCAAGACGCACTAGGCTGGACAGCTGAAATGGTTCATTTTATCAATTTTGGGAGACATTGTAAATATTTTTTGCATTTTTTTATGATTTCGGGGACATATTTTCATGTTTTTTTTGTATTTTTCTTCCCATTTTATTAATTTTGGGAGACACTGTAAATAGTTTAGGCACTTTTTTATAAATATATGATTTCTGGGACACATTTTATATTTTTTTCCAATTGTATCAATTTTGGGAGACACTGTAAATAATTTTTGAATTTTTTTATCATCCTATGATTTCTGGGACACGCTTTTATGTTTTTTGTATTTTTTTATTTTATTAATTTTGGAAGATACTGTAAATAGTTTTTTGATTTCTGGGACATACTTTTGTTTTTTTGTATATTTTTTTCCATTGTATTAATTTTGGGAGACACTGTAAATAGTTTTTGCACTTTTTCATAATTATATGTTTTCTGAGACACATTTTATATTTTTTGTATTTTTTTCCAATTTTATCAATTTTGGGAGACATTGTAAATATTTTTTGCATTTTTCAATTATTTTATAATTTCTGAGGCATACTTTTATGTTTTTTGTATTTTTTTTTCATTTTATCAATTTTGGGAGACATTGTAAATAGTTTTTGCATTTTTTTATGATTTCGGGGACATACTTTCATGTTTTTTTGTATTTTTCTTCCCATTTTATTATTTTTGGGAGACACTGTAAATAGTTTTTGCACTTTTTCATAAATATATGATTTCTGGGACACATTTTATATTTTTTTCTAATTGTATCACTAACGACGTTTGATAGAATTTACGTCCGCGTCATCAAGACGCACTAGGTGTCCAGTACAGTGATGTATATAGGTTTCGTGAGGATGCAACGTGTACTGAGCGTCATTTTAGACACGGCCAAATGAGCGTTAAATCACCCATCTGCAACGACATTTAAGAAGCTCAGTAAACCGTGCTTCGTTGTGGACATTTAAAATGATGTCGAGCGTTCAGGTCGCTCAAGAATGGGATGATATTGAACGATCGTGGAATGAAAGTGTGTAAGGTGCTGACAAACACAAACTGAATGACGCAGCTTGCTCAGAAATTTATAAATACAGTTACAGCGCGGTAAATTCGAAATGTTTGAAACGGGGTTTATATATGACATTAATCCGATTAGTTAGTTTCGCATAAAGTATAGAAAATACGTCCATCATTATACATATTTAATTAAATTTCAATATACAATGTTTTGGACGTATCTCTATAATTTCCGCCAATCGTGTGTCGGAATTTAATTAAGATTAATTGAAGAGTGGAAATTAAAAAGGGCTTAAGTGCCAAAAAAAAAGTTTTGAGATAATAGAGAAAAACTAAATAAAAGTCAGAGAATTTTTTTAAGGAAAGGTTTATTAAGTATTATGCATTTAAACTGAAACGGAAAACCTACTTCTTAACAAAAATTTGCAAACTAAACTTCTTACTCCAAAATAAGAATGTTTAAACAAGTAAAATTAGGAAAAGGCCTAAGTGCCATAACTGATTTTAAGTATAGAAATATTCATAAAATACATTTTACTTATTTTTTTGTTCTAAACCATTGTCTTCTCCTTTTTCTTTGGGTTTCTTCCATTATAATGTATTTTAAATCAAGAAATTATCACACACAACGTACACGTGCAAATGTCTAGACATAACTAAGATTATAAATATATGGGACTTAGGACCTTTCTAAGGAAAATGCTTGCGCACATAAAACTATCGAAATTTACGAGGGGCTCTTATAAAGGTAAACATTTAATTTTGGCGCTTAGAACCTTTCATAGGACATAAAGCATGGCACATAGAACGTTTCTATGTAAAAAAAACGAATTGCGGAAAAATGGCACTTAGGCCCTTTCTAATTTCCACTCTTCAATTCATTATCGATTAGTAATATTTAACGAAATTATCGGTGGCTCGGATAAAAATGTTTTGAATAGCTCGTCATTTACAAATTGATTATATGAGGGATGAATTGAATTAAAAATTGAATCGTAAAATGTGTATTTGTTAAATTAGATTATTCGACAGAGGGTTAATTTTAATATTCTATTTAATAAAAATAATTGACATGACATGTGATATTAAAAAAACTAATAGGAATATGAAAGAGTAGGAATAGTTATTTTCCCAAGTTCGGGCAAGCGGCCAAGGGCGGGAAAGACACTTTACGCACGAGTTAGAAGCATTATTTTTTCTACGACCGTATAAAAATAAATTTCCAAGCCAGAAAGGTAGAAAATGGGCTTTAGCAGCTAAAGACTGTTAGATGCAGGAGCGAGCACAGCGAGCCAAGAGCATCAGAGCTTTGATATATTCAAACATAATTCTCTAGTTTTACGCCCTTTAATTAAAAGCACTAGAATTCTACTCACAACGTTTAAATGAGAATATCATTATGTCAGTGTATAAATTGCGGGATATAAAGGAATTACATAAAGTGTCCGACTTCATCCATTTACAGTATACGTAGCAGTTGAGCCTAGGATGGGGAAATTCAACCGGGATTATATTTCGATGTGTACTAGGACTGGCATTTTCAAGCTTCGTCCTTCAAACTTTCCAAGTATTCGTGTTTCATCAAATCTGACTTTATGCTGAAGGATTGAATATCCTTATTCAGCAACTAGATGCGAATAATTTTACCAAAAAGAATAACACAAAATTCGAGTGCAGTGTGGTGTTTATGTCTGGGTTAATATTTTTACGGGAGTTTTTAAAAATAAAAAGATCACATTACTGAAATGGAAAATATTTATATCTGACGCTCTAATAAAATGTTGATGATAAAAAAGATACAGGGTGGTGGAGTTGAATTGTAGAAAAAGATAGAGGATTTGAAATATGGAAAATACAAATATGATAAGGGGGCGTCCATTAATTACGTGAGGTGTTCTAGGGGGGAGGGGTAGCTAAATCTTTCCAAATCTCACTTGGGGGGAGGGGTCTTGGTAAATATCACGTAATTATTTTTCACGCAGAAATCGATGTAAAATTGCATGAAAAATTATTTCTAGAATATTATATGACCAAATCTGAGAAAATAGTACATCCGCGCGAGAGCGACAAGGGCTTAGAGTGGCTAATTCAGAGCGAAGTTGAAGGAGCAGATGATTTTATTGAAAAAACACTGAATTAAAATAAATACGTAAGACGTAAGACACATTGACGCTACAAAAGGTACGTCTGCATCCTATTTTGAATGTTATAATTTCTCCCGATTGATCTAAAAATCAACAAATAAAATTTTTCAAGTTTGAATTCGTTAAAGGTGTTTGCTGCTTATGCCTATGAATGTATGTTATTTGTTTTTAAGAATAACAGTATTTTTGATAAATGTATAAAAGAACATAAACACAAAACAAGATTTCGTAATAATTTTGCTATACCTGTACATAGAACCGCTCTTCTGGAAAAGGGATGCTTTTATAATTGTATTAAATTTTATAACATGTTACCAATAGAATTCAAAAGTATTAAAAACATTCAAAAAGAAAATAAGACAAATTCTAGTCTTTATAGAGCCATATCGCTTGGATGACATAAATGATGCCAATATCAGCAAACACTACAAATCATGTTAAACCTACTTGTTTGTATTGTTGTTGATTGTACTGTATTTTCGGTTTGTAATATTTTTATTGGTCTATTCACACTATGTACTTGTTCATGTACCATACAATTATGTATTCTGTAAGATTGTCCCTGGTATTAATAAATGAATTTGAATTTGAATTAATCACAGACCTGCCATTTTTTTTCATTTCTTTCAACGTAATGTGTTGGAATGACATTAACAATCGATGACGCACACCAAAAAGGGTATTCTATGAACTTAATCAAGATTTAAATGCATTAGCCTGTTGGTATACTATTATGCAGCCCATTGATTTTCCGTTTCAACTTAAAAGAAAATGTATTTTTGAATAGTTTCCAATATAGTGCGACAAAATGTTTATTTTTTTGTATTAAATTTGGGTGAAAAAGTGATGGTTTAAAAGTTCGAAAATAGTTATTTATGATACAAGTGCGCAAAAGTGCTTCACGCACAAGGGTCATACAAAACTTTATCTACGACCACATGAAGAAAACATTAAAAAATGTGCTCTGAAGGGGTTGAAAACCAAAAAAAATGTTCTATAAACAAATTTATACACAACGAATTCTAATTTCAGGTGGTGTGCAAACCGAAAAAATGCATTTTTCTCGAGGTTGTCCCATTTAAAATAAGAGTAATTAAAATTTTAAATATAACAGAAAATATGTCTGACACTTCTGTCAAATTTACTGACAGCACAAAAGTTTATACAACTAACGACTAAATTCAAGGCAACTAGATAATTAAGTAGCTAAAAAAGAGTGTTATAATGAAAGTCCCATATAAAAAGCGTTGTTCATTTCCGCACGCTTTTTGTATGTATAATGTATGATTTCACACATTTTTTTTATTAGTAAATGACTAATTTTGAAGGAGGTCGTATATAAAAATATTTTTTGGGGGATTTTTCTCTAGAAAAAATATTTCGGCGCCTAATCTTCAAAGTACTATCGATTTTTTGCAAAATCAATCAGCAGTTTGTAGTTCCGAACAGTAAAATCGGAATTTTTTTTATAAATTATCAAAAGAGAAGTTTTCAATTTTTTTTGTGTTCCAGAAAATCGAAAATGTTACCAAACTTATTAAATACAAACCACAATGATATAAAATCCAAATTTCTTCAAAGGCCAACGTCAAAAAACAATTTCAAACCAAATTTTTCTCTATAAAATAATCTATTAACACACACCTGCTTTCACCGGTAATAACGAAAACAACTTGTATCTTTTGAAAAAGAAAAAACACGAAACAACAACAAACAAAAAAAATAAAACAGAAACACACTACTTTGTTGCGGCGAGTTTGGCGACTCTACTCGCCGCCGTTACCACTCGATCGAGGTGGTTGATGGCATGGCCATCCGCGATTTTCCATAAAGAAAAACAGTCGACAACGACGACGGGATCGACATCGAAGAAAGCGACGGCAACGTGAATGAACAGCGACCAACGATGATAACGACAGGCTCTCGTTCGATGCGATCTCTTTGATGGCTTGCGCATTACTGTTAGTTAACCGGATAGCGAGCGCGACTAACGGAGAAAATCGGCCCGGCCGATTGCGGGAAGATTCGAGCTTTCGTCGACGAGTTCGTGCTCCAGAAGACGAAGCAGATGACGATGAAGAAAACAAAAGAGAAGGAGGAAGAAAAAATGAACAGATGGAAGAATACAAGAGGTGCGAAACGTGTGTGTGCGCGGTCGACGCCCTCTTCGTATACGTTGTTGGTGATGGATGACTGCACTAGAGACAAACAATAAGTTTATTTTTCCACTACTAGCTGTGAAGCTGACAATTATTGCTTCTTCTATCCAAATGTGAAGTTGGATTTCTCTATTAGTGGTTAATATTTTTTTCTATTATGAAAATACGTAAACAAACCTGTATTACAGATTCCACCTGATTCCACCAAGTAAAGGGATAGGAAATGAATAAATGAAACCAGACAGGGTTGAACCGACCTAATTTTCATATCAAAATATCCGCATTTGAGTGGTCTTTTATTTTCCATAAGCCGGAAGCATGACTATGCCTCCGGCTAGTAATGGGCTAGTAATTGGCTAGTAATGGGAAAAATTGTTTATACACCATGGTGGTGAAGACATTTATAAGCCTCGCACTTTATTCCGCACGGTCAATAATAGTCTTCACCACCTTGGTGTATAATATACTATTGTTATAACACTTCTCTCTGGTTTCATTTATTCATTTCCTATCTCTTTACTTGGTGGAATCAGGTGAAATCTGTAATACAGGTTTGTTTACGTATTTTCTCTCTGTCTTACTCATACAACCTCCGTAAGCGATTTTAAAAATAATCATTAATTGTGAGTTAATTATAAAAGTCACAACATTGGCGCAATGTTATCAAATGTTCTATTTTTCAAGACGAATAAGTTGGTATCAAAATGTTTGAGTGGTCTTTTATTTTCCATAAGATGGAAGCATAGTCCTTTAAGACAAAAATTAAAAATAATTCACAAACGCACCACGAGAAGCGTTTACCCTGTCGTCTGACTGACAAATACACTGTCAGTTTTCGATATATTACGAACGTACTCGCTATGTCATCAGTCATTTTTGGTTGAGCGCGAATTTCAAACTAATGGCATTTTTATTCAAATAAGTTTATCTTGATAGGTACTTTCAAGCAGCAAATATGTTAAAGACAATCTCCAGGGCATACAAAATTATGTTGAACTACTATCTCTCATTTCTCAAAATATTTGAAATTGTCCATTATTAAACTAGGTAAATGATAGAAAAATTTTCAAACACTAATAGAGAAATCCAACTCAGTTGGCTAGAAGAAGCAATCATTGTCAACTCCACAGCTAGTAGTGGAAAAACTAAGATTTTTCATCCCCTTAATATCTTTGGCTTTTTTGTTTCCTTTGTTCATCCTCTTCCACCTGATACGACATATTATAAGTCTATTTTTCCAAGGAGTTATGCGCTGAGATACAATGGAGTCGCACATGGCTATCACACACGAAGTCAGAAAAGTAGCAATCGCGCATCGCTAGATTGCCTTCAGACAAAACATTGCCAGATCGATGGATCGGAAGAAGGGAATCAGTGAAATGACCCGCTAGATCACCAGATCTTATCTCATTAGATCCACATACTTTCCAACTGCACAGCACTTCAGAATCCTAGAGCACAGCACCTGGAAGATTACTGGATAGAAGAGGAATATTCATCTAAGAAGCCTGCAGATATCCTAAAATTCTTCCGGGAAATAGGACTAAAGGAACTACTAGTTTCTGAGAATCTCCTCAGAAAGTATGAAGGAACAATAGATCTTTTGGGTCTCAGTGAACGTTGCCCAAATAAATAAATACAAATACAAAATACAAAGGGAGTGAGAAGAATAAAATAAACAGAGAAAGAAGAGTGAGGGTAAATATTGTAGAGGGGAGAGAGGAGAGCAGATGCTTTGGATGTGGAGTGAAGGGCCACTAGGTAGCGAGGTGTAATGCCAAGAGAGTGGTGAATATAAGGGAATGCTGGCTATAAAGAGCGTAGAGCACATGGCCAGAGACTGTCGGCAGGCCTTCCTTTGTAGGGTATGTGGGGAAAGAGGACACAGGCCAGGAGAAGCAGAATGTAGTAGGGGAAGGAAGGGAGTAGATAAAGGCGGAGGGAAAACATGGGAGGTACCCTCTGGACCCCTCAGAGAGGACAAATCTGGGTAAGTAGAAGGAAGGAGAAAGGGAGGAAAATGTAGAGGAAGGATGGAGGGTGTTACAGATAAATCTAGTGGAGAGCATGATTAAGAAAGAGAAGGCATGTGAGAGGTAGGTGTGAGGTGACGGAGAGTGTGTGAGGGACCGCCGCCCGCCTTGAAGTATGCTAGGGTAGTGATTCCGAGGCGGGAGTAACGGCGAGCTTGAGGTGGGTTTGGTTGGTAGGTATTTCCTTGAGGATGAGTCCAGCACTGTCTGGGTACTGGTTAGGACCCATTCGAACATGAGTTTCCCATCTCAACCCGAAAAAAAGGGGCACAATAGATCTTTTGGGTCTCAGTGAACGTCACCCCAAATAAATGAATACAAATACAATACCCCATTGTATTTATTATCTGAAATCTGAAGTCTACTAGAAAATATATGGAAATATTTGAGATTTAAAAGCACCATTGATATGGAAATACACAACGTTAGAGAAAATGAAAAATAAAGCTGTCTTGAGTAATAATTATTATGGTTTTTATAATTTTTTTTCATTAAACTTTTGGTATTCTTAAATAAATTTTTTGTTTCCAAGATGTTGTTACAAAAGCATATTGCGTGCAATTCGGTAGCTCGACGGTACGGTTGGCCATCACGTAGAACGGTCAAGAACCGGAGGAAGCGATCGGTGCGCAGTTGAGGAAGACGAACGTCGGCAGTTCACAACATTCTAACAATAACCAAAGGATTGTTATTATCTAGCTTAAGTTTTATTTAGCCGCAAAAGCTGGATAATTTGTAGATTATTCGGAATATCAGCACCGGATATGGAATTTTGCGGTAATTGCATTTTCGAACAGGTACCTCAAATTTGATTTTGATTATACGTAGTGTTTAAAATGTAATTTGTAAAATGCAAATATTAATTTACATAAATTGTACTTTAAATTATAATTTTTTCCAATTCGGACTAACGTGCTTTGAGGCAGCTTTGGCCATTAGCATTAGGTACAATATTGGTTTTATATAATATGCTATTAACTTTAAACTTTAAAAAATAAATAAAAAAGGAAATAATTTAATTTTGTTCACTAGATTTTCTTCTTTTAGGAATTAAATGGCTGTAGTTATTTGGCTCTGTACGAGGATGTATTGATATCTAGTTAGCCTAGACCAGTTCAATGCGTAAACAAAATATTGCGTTACCATAGCAACGAACAATAACTCATTAGAAGCGTCAGTGTGAAGTTGGACGTCAAAAAAGTAAACCAGAGTTACGCAATAAATTAAAAGAAAAAAGATGTCCATTGAAATTTTGTTTGGTTCTATAGTAGGCTAAGAATTTTTCAATATACATATGTATATATATATATATATATATATATATATATATATATATATATATACACATAGATTCAAAAGTTTTGCATCACCCTAAATCTCCGAAAAAAAAATGTGTTTATTATAAATGGATCAGAGATTAATCAAATAATTAGTTTCAATAAAAAAAAACGTGTATATTTGTCAAAAATTTTTATTATCCAATAATAAACTTGCTTTAAACATAAAAAGTATTCTTAGAAATTAAATAAATTAAATACAAATTGATTCTTTTTAAAGAAAAGGTTAAGTGAGAACCTACATGAGAAATTTTAATAAAGAGTATTTCCACCTCTAGAATTTATGCAAGCTTGAAGTCGCGTGCCCATGCTGTTTACCAAATTATTGATATACTGTTGAGGAATATTTCGCCATTCTTCTTGGGCCGCATGAACAAGCTCTTGTACACTCCTGGGTGGATTTCTGCGTGCTGCCACTGCCCTGGCAAGCATGTCCCAAGCATGTTCTATGGGATTCATGTCAGGAGATAGGGCAGGCCAGTTCACACGATTGATCCCTTCAGTTTCGAAATACTCACTTACAGCTCTGGTCCGATGAGGTCGGACGTTATCGTCCATAAAAACGAAGGAATTGCCAACAGCTGCGCGCCATAGTCTCACGTGAGGATGTAGAATCTCTCTAAGATGTGAGATACCTATCACCAGTCATCGTTCCCTCCACATGAATTAATTCTGTGCGATCATTTAACATGATACCAGCCCAAAACATAGCACTTCCTTCTCTGGAGGGCGGCACGGGGCGAGCATGGGCAAGCTGAGCAACTCTCGTTGGATCCCGCCACACACGTATTCGATGGCTATCTTGTACTAAACAAATCCTTGTCTCGTCGGAAAAAAACACCGAATTCCAAAATTCTTCAGGCAACGCCGCGTGTTCTTGAGCCCACTGTAGTCGGCGAACTCTGTGCTCAGGTTGTAGTCTGGGCACTCTTATTGGTCGGCGACACCTCAAACCTGTCGCAAGTATTCGTCTTCGTAATGTCGAGATCGATACTTGAACTCCCAACGCATGTCTCATATCTCTTTTGAGTGCTGGTATTGCCATGGTCGGGTTTCTTCGGATAGTTAAGTGGAAATAGCGGTTCTGCCGCTTATTAGTAACACGCCTTCTACCGCTTCTAGGTCTATCACGAAGAGAATTGGTATGGAGATAACGGTTCCATACACGAGACACATCACTTTGCCAAACGCCAACTCTGTTTGCCACGAACATTTGAGAATGACCTTTTTCAACTAAAGCCACTATTCTTGCACGGTCAATCTCACTTATGACTTGACGATTCATGTTTGCACTTAAAATCGTAAATATGGAACATATTGAAATGGTAAACATTGATAAACAAGCCAACAAAAATTTGTTAGCGAAAAAAAATTCCTTCGGATCCGAAGAAGGTGATGCAAAACTTTTGAATCTATGTGTATATGTATATATACCTTATGAAATTAAGAACATTTTGTAACTAATTAAAGACATCAAAAAATACACTTTTTGTTTGAAACAATTATCAAAAAATAAACCATTGAATTTCCTAAAACACCGCAAATATCTCTTGAACGAATTGTGTGGAACGAACGTTTCACAATATTACAATAACAATACCGATTATTCAACAAGTTTTTATTTTGTCGTTTACTATGCAATCGATTCGTTGCGTACTTTCTCGATTGGATGTTTTTCCCGAGAATTTCTAACGTTTTCTGCAACGAAAATCTGTAACGAACTGACAAATTATTCAATAATTATGTAATATTGTTGGTTGTTGTACGAGGCGATGTCAAAAAATATGAATTATATAACAATAATCGATATCTAATAGTATTAATTCAAATTGTTGGACGTCATTTAGAATAAAAGTGGAGAACGCAGAGCTGCAGCACTATCAAGGGGAAAACAAAAGAAAAGAAAGAAAGGAGAGAAGAAAAAGGGAAATACAGGAAAAGAGAAAGGTTAAAAGAGAAATAGGGAGACAGATAGTAAGGGAGAGACACGAAGGGAGAAAGACAGTCACAAAGGGAGAATCACAGACACTAAGAGAGTAAAAGGGAGAGAGAAGAGGCGAATTCCATAAAAAATAGACATCAACGACACCATGTAGAGGCAGAGAAAAAGAAAAAGGTAAAGAGATATGAAAATAGAAAGGCATAAAAGATGTGAATGTAGAAAGACAAAGACAGCAAAAACTTTAGAAAGAAAATAGGACGGACAAAAAGGGGAAGAGACAGAAAAAGAGAAATAGAAAAGAAGAGAGACGGAAAGTGAGTGAGCTCTTGTGTTATCAGTTCCAAAATGGTGTGGGAATGCCTAGACAAACTCAATGAACTAGGCGAGAACAATATAGTCACCTTACTATCCAGAGCACATTGGAATAGAAGGAAATGAAAAATATACAACAACAAAGTAAATAAAACTGGGATCCTAACGGGACATTGTCGCCTGAATGGGCATCTGAAAAAGCTCAAAATAGTGGAGGAAGAAGAATGCAGATTTTGTGGCATGGAAGAAGAAACCTCTATCCACATACTATCCAGCTGCACAGCACTTCAGTATCCTAGAGCACAGCACCTGGGAGATTACTGGATAGAAGAGGAACATTTAAAACGTATAAAATAAATAGAGCAATAAGAGTAGAAGTTATGTATTTTTCTGAAACAAAATTCATGATGGGTCCTATATAAAAATTGCTACATTTTTTCTGTATTTGAAAGAGCACAGAAAGATGTCCTCCTTGTAAAATTAGAAAAAATTTAAACAAAATTGTCAAGCCACAATATTTGAGCCCAACAAGTAAGTGTGCACAATTAGTTTCGGTAAATAGTTACCATCTTCAGGCTATAATTGTAAGTGGTGCGTAATTTCAATACCCCACAGAATCAATTCTGAATTTGTGGTATTTAAATTTACTAATAATTAGAAGGTTAAATGTTAATCACAGATGACAGATGCTTTATTAGCTACCATCTGACAGGATAAAACAAATTTAACCGTTAAGAAAGATACAAAGAATTTCTTCAATTTTTTCTTCTTGATAATTAAAAAACTATTTCTTAATTGGACGAGGTCTACGTTCGAGATAAATGGACATCACAAACGGAAGTATTTATATATAATTTTATTGTACAAACTTGAAATTTCGTGTGAATAAAACTCATTCGTTCACGCAATATCATTCACGTCTCGAACTTACTTAATATTAAATTTGTGGAATTGATTTTATTGTAAAGGCAAGATAAAATTTTTAATGAATACATTTTTAAGGATAAGGGAGTCCTTGAGAGTGAATTTGAGAGGAGAATGAAGGATTATTCGTTCACAACGTGGGAGAGGACTTTTTTTTGTAGGAGCCAAACTTAATGGACTCGCGTCACCTGCATGCGACATGCTAATCTGATAAGTTGCGCCATATGAGCCTCCTTCTATCTCAGGAGTACCAAAAAGTTAATTTATTTGGAAAACTCACATTTAGCATAGGCGGTCAAAAA